>JABTXL010001887.1:6717499-6729610 GCA_025134845.1 Neodon shergylaensis
AGAGAGAGAGAGAGAGAGAGAGAGAGAGAGAGAGAGAGAGAGAGAGAAGGAGATCCTATATTTTTATACCACAATACTGCCTTTTTCTTTAGGAAACACACTGGCTCAGTCTCTCAAACCTGATTCTGTCTTTGGTAATAACACAACACAGCAAAGATAAGAATGGGGACTTTAGATAATTGGTGGAAACCTGAGAAATACAAGTTGGGGTTACTATCTTTGACATTATAACACGAGATTTTGTAGTTGTAAAAACCAGTGGTGTCATTTCCTATGAATTTACTGCTGTGCTCCAAGTTACTGTCTTAAAGATTGCCTTAGCATTAATGTTCTAGAAAGCTGTATCCTTCCCCACTCTCAACTTCTGATAACTAGGGATAAAATGCTATCTAGCCATGACCATCTCTGAAAAATCTCATTTATCATCCAGATTCACTTGAGTTTTTTTTATTGTTGTTGTTTTGTTTTGTTTTTTGTTTTTTGTCTGGATGCCTAAAACAAGTGACTAGTACTAAATATATATTTTAAGCCATTTAGGTATGAATGGTGACCATTAAGGATAAAATATATAAATGTTAGTTCAGAATCTAAGTACCCAGGTAGTAATAATTATATGTTCAGTTGAGTGAGACCGATTCAATTGAGTCATTAGGTCCCCCCTCCCCCGGTTGATTCTGAGTTGAATAACTGAAATCCTAGCTACCTCCAGACTCTGTTCATCTACCTAGTGACAGTTCTGGTGGCTACCGCAGAAATGTCACTACAGCTCCGTGTCCTTCGGACTCCTTGTTCACTTCTCTCCCTCCCGAAGAAGACGGGGATAGATTTCATCTCCCGTAGCTCTTGTGCTGCTCTAGGCAGGATTTTTACATGTCCAAAATGTTTCCTCTCAGGTACTTTGCAGGCGACCCGTGCCTTGATGGTAATCGGCATCCTGCTGGGGCTCATCGCAATCTTCGTGTCCACCGTCGGCATGAAGTGCATGAAGTGTCTGGAGGATGACGAGGTGCAGAAGATGTGGATGGCTGTCATTGGGGGCGTGATCTTCCTCGTTTCCGGTAAGGGCGGCCCCTCCTTCTCTCTTACCTAGTTTTTGCAGGAGTGGTTTGAAATCTAGTTTCTAGGATTTAGTTTCTTAGTTTATGTCAGATTCCTTGTACTTGGAAAGTTGTAATGTATCTTACCATTTGTAAAATACAGATAATTTCAGGGCCTTACAGACAGACTGTTGGCTTTCATCTTCTCAGGAAGAATCACATGAAAACTTGACTTGTGGGCACTTTCATCACATACAGCCGTGAAGGACTCGGGTGCCCACTTGTTTCTTAGGCGCCATCTCTTTAGATTCAGAAAGATGTTTAATACTTAGCAAAAGAGTCTGGACCCATTTTTTGTGATTCGGAATGTACTATTTGGTAGCTATAGTTGTGGAACATGGTGGTGCATGTGATCTCAGCAGGAGAGCGACGTGTGCAGGGGAGTGTGAAGTTCAAGGCCAGCCTCAGCTGCATAAGACCTTGTCTCAAACACACACACACACACACAGAGAGAGAGAGAGAGAGACCACATTATAAAGAACTTCAGAAAATGTTAATAATGTGTTTCAGTATATCTAGATATCTAGGTTCAGAACATAGGGAAGACTGAGAAAATATGGATAACATGCTAATGATACTAGATTGGGAAAGATGGGATTGGAGATAGTAGAGAAAGATAAAGGTAACATTGCAGATGAGCAGAGCTGAATCCACAGTAAACAGGAGGTACCCATGGATCAGAGAGAAGACAGGCCAAGTGGGGTGCAGCAGGTGGAATATTGACAAGGTAGGGTGTAGGGTTAGCTGAACCAAGGAAGAAAACTACAGAAACAGGTATGAAAACTGATGACAAAATGGGTTATGTGTCACACGGAAAACAAACAATGTTTTCTGCTTTATTCAAATCTTGACTGACAGGTTATATGTTTGAGGAATAGAGAAATATAAATGATGGACACCGTTTCGGAACTTTTTAAGGATATTTTAAATATGGTAGATATTATATTACATATATGCTATTGGTTAATTTCATATGTAGACAGTATATAATACATAGATGGAACAATAGCTTACTGTATAGATCCCATGTATTGCATGTATGTAATAATCAATTATATAGGTGATATAAGTACTACAAATGAGACTTAGATATTATATCTTTCATTTCTCTTGTTGGCGGAAGACCAGAGAGGGCTTTTGATCCAGCATAGTGTGTGGATTTATCCAGTAATGAAGGCCAAGTGTAACTTCCCTAAAGATGTGATTAAAGTGACCAGATGCCCAGCATATTGTACCACACCTATCCCCATGATTCCCATACATACATGATTCCCAGAGCAATCTAGAGTGGCCTCAGATGTCCAGGTGGCTAGTTCAAAAGCATGTGTCTGAGCAGTTTGCACACACAGACAGAATGATCTTATGTGTCATCAAATACTATAAGAAGAAGCTACCTATTTTCTTTTAAAATTAGTACTAGATTTGACAGTTTTATGTGCACTTATTATATGAAGCATGGTACTTTGAAGTGTATATATGTTCTACAATGAATAAATTAAGCTGTCTGTATGTTGTGCCTCAGATGTTATTTCTTTGGGAATGGCACTTTTCAACCACTGTAACATTTTCTTCCTCCTCCTCCTCCTCCTCCTCTTCTTTTTTCTTTTTCTTCTTCTTCTTCTCCACCTACTCCTTCTCCTTTTTCTTCTCCTTCCTTTTCCTTTCTCTCCCTCTTCCCTTTTTTTTAAAATTTATTTATTTATTAAAGATTTCTGCCTCCTCCCCGCCACCGCCTCCCATTTCCCTCCCCCTCCTCCGATCAAGTCCCCCTCCCTCATCAGCCTCTAGCAATAGCAATAAGACAACATAAGGGGATCAAGGGGATTCGTATTGGAAAGGAAGAAGTTAAGCTTTCCTTATTTGCAGATGACATGATAGTATACATAAGCGACCCCCAAAACTCTCCCTCTTCCCTTTTTTATTCTCCTTCCTTCTCCTTCTCCTCCCTCTCCTTCTTCTCCTCCTTCTCCTTCCTATTTGTTTGTTTTCAAGACAGGGTTTCTCTGTCATGCAATCCTGCCTGTCCTAGAACTAACTCTGTACCCCAGGCTTGTTTTGAACTCACGAAGAGCCACCTGTCTTTGCCTCCCTGGTGCACCACCTGGTTACCCTCTAGCATTTTTAAGAACCCTTGTAGTTGCTATATAATAAAAGAAATCTCTCAAGCTTTTTCTTATTTTCTACTTGAAAGTTTGCATCTTTTGACGAATATCTCTTTAAATGAAAATAAACTTTACAATTTAGACATCATATAATCACTGGAATGAGTGACATTGCTCAATCACTTCCTTGCATTATTGATTACAAAATGTCATGAACAATTAAGTTCGGTTATATAAAGCAATCAAGGATGTCACCTCACCAGATGATTCCAATATTAGATATTGCCTTAAACCTGGGGTAGGAAGAGTCTGGATGCTCTAGCCCATTCTGAAAAAGGTTTACTTCCTGTGAGAGTTAGCTCAGGGTTTGCTGCTGGATCCAAACCTAAAAATGGATTTTGGATTTGTCAAGAAGAATGCAGGATGATTTTCATCTTACCTTCCTGTAAGCAGTTTTCTGCTAATAGTAACGAACATTGTCGTTCAAAAGTAATTTCATACACTGAACTGCAGGACTGAAGAACCTTTGTCAGGGGTTTTGAAGAAGATGAACCAGTCAAGTTGTTCCTAAGGAACAGTATTTGTGCCCGTGGTCTTGAACTATACATAAATAAGATGTCATAAGTAGCATAATCTAGGCCCAACTTCCATCTAATTTCTTTGTAATTCTTTGCAGAACAGTTGGAATAAATCATATCTAAGTCAAATTGATTTCCATAACAATAAAATAAAATGTCAGCACTCTCGATGAGATTCAATTCTGGTAGAATAAAATTAGGTTTAATAGTCTGTGTTTTTGTGCTCAGTGTCCCGTAGTGATTAATGACTTTGGTTTGAATTTCCGTAGGTCTGGCAACTTTAGTGGCCACAGCATGGTATGGAAACAGAATTGTTCAGGAGTTCTATGACCCCATGACCCCTGTCAATGCCAGGTAAGGCTAGTCATGTGTAAAAATGTTCATTCTCTGAAAATCAGCCCTTTTTGTCTTCAGCAGACTCCCACCAGTGCCTTAGTTTCTCAGACTTGCTTTGAAGAATTGTGGGGAAATTTAAGTCAAACTTACAAACAATTTGAATGACCTGTGAGCCGTGTTCAAATGAATTGGATAATGGCTTGAACAGCCAGGACTAATGACAAAACGCAGTTCAAAGAAGAAATGTTTTAAGCTGGATTCTAGCCAACAATATATCACATGTTTTTTCTTCCCCAAATTATGAACAAAAATGGCAATGTGTTGGATATGTTCTTCTTGAAGCATATTATGTTTCTGATATCTATGATCACTTGGAATTAATATGCAGGTTCATGATTTATTGACAAAATAGAACCATCATAGTGGTTAACAAATAATGCTTCGTTCCTGATAGTTTCTACATGAAACCATGTTATATTTTTCCAGTACGTTCCGATGCTACTTTAAAATTGTGTGTTCTGTTGCTACTATAAAGTTGACTTTACAAGGGTCACCTTTCTTAATAGTTCGAGTTTTTCAAGTTCAGGCCCCAAGTCTTGGCTCTCGGGTAACAATGCTCTTTGATCGGGGACAAGGCTTATTGTCTCACTGTCTTGTCATCCATAAAGCTTAATAACTACATTCAAAGCTAGAATGTCAAGATGTAATTACTGTTTGTGAGAGCTAGGGCGAGCAAATGAAAAATCCCAGTGTTTGCAGAGATAAATGTGTGTCTTTTCATACAGTCACCCACAGGCAGAAGAACATAGGCTGGGCTACAGCAGCTCTTGGAGCCTAGCCCATCCTGTAAGATTTATGATGTAGGGACAGAAACTGCTGGAGGTCAATGGGCCACCTTTTCAGCAGAGTAGTAATGTTAGCAGTGCACGAGAAAGCATTTTATAAATTGTCGGGCTCTGTACACTTGTTATCCTATGACGGCACATTACCCTGAACACCCTCCAGGGAAACAAGGGAAACAATCAGCTTCGAGGGGAGAAACCATGGGCAAGATGTAAAACTGCCAGTCCAGAGCTGCACAGTGGGGCTTGCATCAGGACCCAAGTCCTGTACCGTCTACATCCAGGCCTTTTCTCTGCGTGATGTCCACAGTTAGCAGCAGGCTCCTCATCCCAAGAATATGGACGAACGTGTCCACCTGGCCTTGTTCAATCTGGAATCAGCCATGGGATATTCAGATGTCTTTCTTTCAAAACATACATTTTATGTTTTATTTTAACTAGGTTTTCAGATCGCTAAGCACTTGTGTTATATAAATGATTACTATTTGAGAATAGTTGACTTTGTAAGGGATAACTTAGGACTGTGGCCCAGTCTTCATTTCTCAAGTGTCTAAACATCCTTTCAAAGCCTCTTTTTCTTGGAAAGGTCTTTGGAAATATTTGTGTAATTAAACTGGTGTATTGCATGGCGTATTACTGATGTGCTGTTGCAAATTATTGATAATTACAGTGTAAACATTTCATGGATGTGCTGACAAACAACAGCTCCTGGGGGATCATGGGGGTATATATATATATATATATATATATATATATATATATATATATTTCATATATTCATTTGCTATTGATTTTCTTCTCTTGCCAATGGTCCTCACAGCAACATGATGCTGTCTTTTCTTTCAGGTATGAATTTGGCCAGGCCCTCTTCACTGGCTGGGCTGCTGCCTCCCTTTGCCTCCTGGGAGGTGCCCTACTTTCATGCTCCTGTCCCCGGAAAACAACCTCTTACCCAACACCACGGCCTTATCCCAAGCCAACACCTTCTAGTGGGAAAGACTACGTGTGACAGAGGCAAAGGGAAGAGATCCTGTCGGAACAAATACAAAATGGACATTGAAACTAATATTGACATTGAGGCCCTAAACTGTTGACTATGGTTATGTGAACTGTGGCATAAGAAAAGGAAGCATATTTTTACATCCCAGTGGCTATGAGGGGCTTGGCTATGCCTTACCATCTTTACTGAGTCCAGGAAGGAAGCCTTTTGCATTTGAACTGCTGCTTCCCACTGAGTGATCCCACTCAAATGGGGAAGGGTGCTCCTTTAGTGTGTATAAATATGTATATATACATATTTTCTATTAAAAATAGACAGTTAAAAACCTCTTATTTTACTTATACCGGTACTAGCATACTGAAAATGACTCTAGAGTATATACAATTTCATATTGACTAAATAAGCCTACTGATGCATTTTTCTTGTTCTCTGTGAACATGTGTGATCAGTCAAATATCTCGCCTTTGATCAGCAGTTAGGATCTTTGCATAAGACCAAACTTCTTGTCGAATCTGACTTCCTTTTCCCATGTTCCCATGTGTATTCGTTGCAACAACATATTTAATTTTTTTTAAGCTCTAACAATGATTGCTTTTCCTGCCTGGTACTTGGAGGTTTGATTCTAGCTCCCAAATCTAGTAGCGAATTTCACAGCCCATACTTGAAGCTTAAAATACGTACGAATCACTTAGCACTTCCGTGTCTGGGCTGTGGGAGCAGATCTGGACAGATGCTGTTTTCCTGCTGATCTTCCCTCACTGGCCTTGCACTTTGGTCTAGAGCTGTCTTGTTTGCTTTGAAAATATTTGTTTCACTGAGTGGCCGTACTGCGAACTTTGCTGTTGAAACAGTTTTATTGATTTCATTTTCAGGTACTTATTCTCCCTTCCAGATCCTGCAAACTCTGTTCTTCTTCTTCTGCCCTCCTCGGCTATCTTGGTTTCTCACATATAATTATCGTGTGGTTTAGCTCGTCTCTGAGAGGTGTGGTCTGTTTATCTGCGCAAAGTGCTAGACTTGCAAGAGCGATAATACGGTGACAGATATGCTCTCCTCTCCGTAACTGTGAGCAATTTACAGTCTTTATACCTCTTTTCCCATCTGCCAAATTGAGATAATTACACTTAACCAGCTGGTAGAGGTAATGCGAGTATTAATTAGCTGATATGACTCTCATTCTTTGAACATGAAATATGCCTAAGTAGTGTTTTTCCTTGCTCAATTAGCAGTTTCGAAGTCACCGAGGAAAATCTACACACACGCAGTCACACTGCTCTGTATCTTTTTTTTTTCTTCTTTGTCATGAGTCTGCTTCCTCCCCTTCTGTTGTGCCTGGCCTCTTGGTGCTGTTTCACTTTGGCAAGCGCTCTTACTCTTCTAATCTGTAGGAAAGGCCCGTCAGCAGAGCAGGATGGTGTAATCGAAAGGGTGTTGACAATGACATTTGGAGACCTGGATTTGAGTCTTGGTGCTATCATTTAATGACTGACTGGGGCAAAGGCCCTTGGCTGCCCTAAATGTATTGCTACATCTGCACAACGGGTTCATTGACTCCTGCTGTGCCTGTGTCACAAGATTCGAGAGGGGACACATGCAGGCACGGTTTTACGAGGAGAAACGTGGCTCTGTATTTGCTAAGGAATTTAAGTTCACTGGTTTCGTGGTTAGTCTTCAAACAACTGGAAAGAGAAAATTGTTAATTGGGTTTCTTTCCTTCACGAGTCTCTCAAATGATGAGCTACTAAACTTCACTGAGTTAAACTGATCTTAAGTCTCTAAAACTCTTTGTTGTTTGAGACAGTGTCTGGGTCTATGGCCCAAGCTGGCTAAGAACTCTGTGTCACCCAAAGATCCTTGGGCATCAACTTCCCAGCTGTTGAAATGACAGGTGTGAGCCCCATCCCCATTATATCTTTGTTCTATCAGTCTGCGACTAAGCCAAAAGAAGGAAACTGGCAGTGTGGATACGAAAGGGGGATGAGATGCTCTTGGTGAAGCGAGACCTGCAAAGTTGGATGGAAGCTAGCAGTTCTGGGAGAGAGTAAGAACACTTCATGGTAAAACCAGGCGGAGGAAGCTGTACAAAGGATGGAGTCATGTAGACTTGAATTATTTTAAGTTTTATCATATTTCCATGTGTAAAAGAAATCATACAAAGATCTTTTAACACAATTAAGATTCCTAATGACGGGTAATATAAATGCATACAAATAACACTTGCCAAACCACACAGAGTTCTATATTCCAAAATAATCCCATAGAAGTTTTATGTTAGAACTTACCCAGTTTGGATATTTTTGTACCTTGCTACCAAACCTGGAAAGAGACCAATTGATATTTGGGGATTGCAGTGGGAATTTGTACAAAGCATTACTCTTTTTCAATAAATTGTTGTTTTTTAATGAAAATTCAAAGTTTCCTGGCTTGTTTTCTAATCACATATTTAAAAACTGTGACTGTGTGCAAGGTTGGGATGCATGAGATAGATTGCAACTCACTATGTGTTTCTGGAAAAGAGTCATGGTCCTAGGGAAATTGGGGATCTCTCTTTGGGGTCTTAGTCTCACTAGTAAACTAATTTAGAAACAGACTTAAAAGAAAGCTCAAGGACATTATGTTTGTTTGTTTGTTAGCTTGCTTGCTTGTTTATTTGAAAGAAGAATAATTAACCAGACAAGCTACAAATCTTGACAGTTGCCAGGAAGAGCGAGTTAGAAAGGGTGAAAGCCCAGCCTTTAAAGGCCATCAGACAGGGTCAGTTTACCAGGGAGGTCAGCAAGCAGCCACATGGCAGAGAAGCAGCCTCATTGCAGGAAAAAAAATGGGGGCTTCAAAGAAAGGTGACAAGTCCCAGAGTGTCCTAGAATGACTCAGAAAAGTGGTCAGACCACTTCAGTGTTCTATGATGCAGACTTTGTAAACTACTGCATAGGGGAGGAGTGACGAGAGGGCTAAGTACTTGAGTTCATTGAAGGGATAATTATTCCTCCCATCTCCATTGCATGCCTTTAGCTGAATCATCTTTCCTGAGGGGTGATCTCTTGGCATGGTAACTGCTAGGTCCATTTAGATTAACTCTGAAGGGAGGAAGCAATAGTGTGTAATGTTCTAATCTTTGGAACAGATCAGAATGACATGTCTCCTCCCAGGACCAGAAACAGATTCCAGTCTTTTGACCAGAAAGAAATAACTTTTCTTTAATTGGCCTCAACAAAGCCATGGCATCCATCCTTAATGACCTCCAAGATTTTATAATGTCCCCTGGTCAGCAATCAAGACCCTAAAAACATTTAGGTCATGAGTGGGTTAAAATTGACTTCCAAAGTTGTTCACTAGGAGGAACAAGTGTCTGGTCTGTAGTTTCAGTCACACCCTCACGTGCAGCCTCCACAGAGAGGAGGTCATTTAGAAGAAGAGAGATAACAAGAACTGAGGTCAGAAACCACAGCTACTCTGGCGTCCAAACCAGAAGGCTAGAGACCATTCCTACCTCCAGACCAAGAACAAGAATGTAACTGCTGCTTGCAGTATCTCTGCCATGAACTACCTGGACTGCTTCTATCCCTTGTACTCATCAATATTCACCCTGGCCTGTCTTTCAAACATTTGTGTTGCTCTACTCACTAAAGTATATATCTCTCCCAAATGGGGATCCTCTCTTAGATAAAGACATAGATATCGGGAGATGACACCCATTCCTTCTGTTCATCCACAGAAGAACGTGTATAGAAGAAGAGTATAAGGCATAGTCTAGGAAATTTCTTTTATTTGTTTATTTATGTAAGTTTTTATTTATTTTTTTTATTTATTTTATATACTAACCATTTTCCCCTCCATCCTTTCCTTCCCCTACCCCCTTCTATGCCCCTCTTCCACTCCTTCTCCATCTCCATTCAGAAAGGGGCAGGCCTCCCATAGGAGTCAACAAAGCATGGCACATCAAGTTGAGGCAGGACCAAGCTCTTCCCCATGCATCAAAGTTGGGCTAGGCAACCCAGCATGGAAAATGAGCTAGTTCCCTAAAGCTAGGAACAGGTCCTGATCCCACGTCTAGGAGCCCCACAAACAGACAGCTACACATGCAGAACTACCTCCTAGGAATGCAAGTGATGAAATCATTCCCTTGTTATCTTCAAGTATCAGTGGCAGTGGCAGAGAGCAGCTTTGAGGCCTCTCCCTGGGGAATTTTCACATGAACAAAGCCAGCGGTGTGAAGAAAAGTTTCAATTCTACAAGGTAGCCTCCGATGGCGGTCCTTGATGGGGACCCGATGAAAACCATTGCCTGTCAATATGAGTTCCCCTTCAATTGAACAGATGCAGCAGCATCAATGCCTTGCTCACACAAAATTTAAGTTCCAAAACATGAAGTCCAGAACAACGAAGTTTGAAGAAATAAGGTATGAAGAACCTGAGGGAAAACCAGGTTGAAATCTTCCCAAGTAGACACTCAGTACCACAGGCTCACTCACGTCTGGGGGCCTTTGGCTTGCAAAACTCATTCTTTTTTTTTTAACATAACAATCTCTTTTTTATTTTACATACCAATCCCAGTTCCCACTCCCTCCCCTCCTCCCTTTCCCTCCACCTGACCCTGCCACCCCACCCCCTATCCACTCCTCAGAGGGGGTAAGGCACATTGCTTTGGGAAACATCCAAGGCCCTACCTACTATATCTAGGCTGAGCAAGGTATCCATCCAAAGAGAATAGGTTCCATATAAGCCAGTACAATCTGCATTGGTGGAGTAGTGATGAACATAGCTTGCACAACTCATTCTTTCCCTTCTGCATTCTCCCACATCCATCAGGAAGTCCCCTCGTTGTTTGACCTGGCGTGAGTATCCTATGATGTCCTCTCTATGGATTTCCCCCCTTTTCTATTTGCGTGGGAAATATTTTCCCATCCTTCTCAACACCATTTAAACCTGCCCATTCTAAAATTTCATTATTGAACCAGGTAGAAACTGAAAGAAGGCATTCTGCAGCTCTGGAGTTATATGGGAATGACATGTTGAGGGCAAACCTCCACAAACATCATGACATTCTATAGATAGGCCTCTGTGTCACAGCTTTCCAAGGTAGCCAATATTGGCAATTGGAAACTCGATATAAATTCATTAAATTGATGATGCTGAATACCAGTTCCATTCCATGCAGGAAGCCCAAAGAATGTGTTAAATAAATTAGACGTAGTCTTGAACCTGAGCAGTGGGAAGGATGAGTAGTGACACATGAACTTCCCATGTAGCTCTGATGCTCTCCAGACAACCATGCGCATCCGGAAGTTCCTCACCCATTGCTCTGTAGGTTCCCACAGTGGCTTTTCCCAGTAAAAGCAAGTCAGAGTCACCTGAGAGCTTTTGCAACTTTCTAATTCTAGGGGTGTGCCTCAAATCTGTAGTCCGGAAGCTCTGAGGAAAGAGCCCTATTTGAGCTGGCCTGGCAATTCCCAAATAGCAGCTGCAGGGTGAAGCACCAACCCTTCAGTATCTTAAGAGCAATCTAGCCCAGGACTCTGAGTAAACACACACGGAGGGACTTGGTAGTTTGCACTGCTACCTTTCATTCTTTCTCTAAGGTCACCTTTTAATTTTCTGCTGTTGGGCTTTGCTTGTGTTTGATGTAGGAGATTAAAGGATTAAAGGCCCACAGGAACATTTGCTGTTTTTCTCCTACACAAACTCCTTTCTTGACATTCTCTGATTTTTAATTTGTATCTACAGTCACTCATACAAAGCAAATGCTGTATTGAAGATCAGCTTTCTATTTAACAACAGCATATATTTGAGAATAAATGACTACATAAAAAACAGAGCCTGCGTTATTTTTATTTTATGTGATTTTTTTTTTCAAGAAAGTCCTAAAACCTTAGCCTTGCTTCATTTTTTTTTAAGTGAATAGCATTTTTACTGTTTTGTTGTTTTGGTTTGTTTTGGTTGGTTGGTTGGTTGGTTGGTTTTTTGTTTTCCAAGACAGGGTTTCTCTGTGTAGCCTTGGCTATCCTGACATTTCTACTGTTTAAATTTCTATATTCTTTCATTTCTGTGAACTACCCTACTGCCTTGGTCTTCCCCATTCAAAAAAAGAAAACACACACACACACACACACAGAGAGAGAGAGAGAGAGAGAGAGAGAGAGAGAGAGAGAGAGAGAGA
>JABTXL010001887.1:6729620-6740758 GCA_025134845.1 Neodon shergylaensis
AGAGAGAGAGAGAGAGAGAGAGAGAGAGAGAGAGAGAGAGAGAGAGATACACACATTAAGGAAAGTTAAAGTTTGAAAACTAATCTATCATTTCTTACAACACCTGCCTTAAAGCATGCATTAATATCAAGGGATACAGCAAGGTGGGGTGTCTGTGAGTTCCATGGTGCCCTTTCCTCTTGCCTCACATGGGCTTTAACTTGGAAGTTAGAGTGCCAGAGGCTCACAGATACACACTTCCAATGAGTTGGTGGGCTCAGGGTTTGTATCTCTGAATTCAAAGAATCATCTGGCCACTGAGGATAAGTTTCAGAAAGAATCACAGAGCTTAAGAGGGAGTGAAGGGGCGGTGCTCCTGTGTACTGGAGCACTTCCCTGGAAATGGGGAGCTGCTGAGCTGGTAAGCTGGGGGCAGAAAATAGGGTCAGGAAGGGGAAGAAGTCTTTCCAGTTGGACTGCCTATGAAGTTTCCAGTTAGGTCACCACATCCTCTCGCAGAGCCTTCAGGCCAGCGTGCTCATTTCAGAGAAGAGATAACAAAGAATGTGAACCAGAAACTTCTGGCATTCCTGTGGCCTTGAGATTCCCCGCCCGACCTGCCCAGATCCTGTCTCCTAGTCTCACCCCAAAGAAACTTATCTTTTTCTTTTCCCCTTTTATTGTACTATTTTATTGTCAATTATCTTTCCTGTTTCCATTATCACTATAGTCTCCACAACCAGCCTCAGATTCACAGTCATCCACCTGCCTCCGCCTCCCAAGTGCTTGGATTAAAGACGTCCTCCACCATGCCTGGCTGATGGCCTTGCTTTTGCTGATTTATTTAGGAGGTTGCACCATGGTGCATGCACGAAAGTGCACGAACACCTTGTGGGAGTCAGTTCTTTTTTTTCACCATCTAGGGCTCAGGGATCAAATTCAGATCATCGGGCTTGGCAGTGCGCACCTTTCCCAGATGAGCCATCTCACTGGTCCCTAAGAAATCATTTAGAGGAGACAAAGTACCAAATCAAGCCATGAGTGTTGCAGAAAACAACGCTCTCAATTCAATATGCACAAATGTCTTCGAGTGGACATTGTATAAAATGTTCTCAAATAAAAAAGTAGTAGCCAGGGAAGCTCAAATCGATTAAGCTGGGGTGATGGTAATAGGAGATGAAGTGAGGAAATGAAGGATAATCTAAAATGTATAGGTTATGGCAAACATCCTGAGGACTCCACCTTTCACTGTAATTAAAATGGAAATATGCTGTTAGATTTGGAGCAGAGGGAATCCAAGCAAGATGATCCACATCAAATGTTATAGCATCGTCTCACCTGTCCAGTTGAAAATAATATAAGAAGCCGGGATGGTGCCCATAAATCCAGACCAAAGTAGGGGGGTTGCAGTTGAAAGGTGACTTGGGGATGGTTATAGGAGGAAGAAGTGGTTGGAATCTGGATAATGTTTTAAAGTAGAGCCAAGAGAATGTTCTAATTGGCTGGATATGAGTCATGAAATTTAAAAATAATGATTTCCAAACTTGGCACTTGCGCAATTGCTATGAATGAGTTGCCCTGATAGGAAGGGCTGTGGAGGAGCCGGTTTCAAAGATAAAGTCAGAAGATGAATGTTGTGCACGTTGAGTCTGTGGTGCACGGTGCACACATCACATCTGAGGGAGGAAGCCTAACACAGGAGTGTGCAGAACTAGAAAGGAGAGTTTTCATGAGAAAACAGAAATCAAACATCAGTTTCACAGAATTCATCAGCCTGAAATCTTCACTGATCTCGAGGCATTTAATTGACAACTGTCTGTCACTGGATTAAAAGCTCAGCAGGGCAGAGGTAAAAACTCTACTCCTCATGACTAAATCTACCTTTCTTTATTTCCAAGTTTTTCATTCCATTTTTCTTCTAAGAAATTACAGTGGTGTTTCAAAGATAGGCCTGCCCTAGACGTGGTCCTTGGTCTGCCTTGGGCTAGCTCAACCTTTGAAGAACTCTGTTTTAATAATTTAATATGGCAGAAACAATCCATCTACTTTGTTGCCAAGACCAAATCAGAACTGGTAGAGACTGATGTGAACACTCATGAAAGAAAGCAAGAGTTGGGAGCAACAGCTTTTCCAGACATTGTTTTGTTTTGTTTGTCTTCCCATAAATGGTCAGTACATGGTATTGCAGGATTTACAGGCTCCATGTAATGATTATTACATATTGTTCTTTATTCTTTGTTTTAATAGCCATTTAAAAGAGTGGTTCTCAACCTGTGGGTATGACCCCTGTGGGGAGGATGTCAAACGACGCTTTCACAGGGGTCACCTAAGATCCTTGGAAAACACAGTAGCAAAATTACAGTTATGCAGTAGCCACAAAAATAACTTTATGGTTGGGGGAGTCACCACAATGTAAGGAACTGTATTAAAGGGTTGCAGCCTTGGGAAGGTTGAGAACCACTGATTCAAAATGTAAATGAATCTTTAGCTTATGGACTTCACTAAATCTGCCTGAAGTCCAGGCTTGGACAACAGTCTCTGATTATCAAACATGGCCTAGGCAAACACATATGGAGAGAGATTTAGGGAAGAGGACAGTTGTCTAGGACTGCTAAGTGGCCCTCATTAGTCCTGAAGACTACCTAGGAAGCCCTAGTTTAAAGGATATCCACAGTGTTCTGCATCAGGCAGAAATGGCCAGGTCCTGGCACCGCAGCTGTTTAGTGGGTGTGCCTTCAGCAAGAACGCTACAGCTGATGCCAGCGGTACCACGCGGCAAAGCTGGAAGCACTCTCCCCCCATGCCTGATCCTAAGCTGAACAGTAGTGAAAGTGGTTTTCTTTCTGCCTTTCAGATGAAAGTGTTCAGAATTAACTAAATTGAGGCTGATTTTTCCACACTGTCTTAGTCAAACTAGGTAATATAGAGATGATCAGATCAGCATGTCATAACTACATTAAAGTTTGGACACCTTCCATCCTTTTACCGCCATGTTTGGTTTATGCCTTTCATCCTGGTAACTGGTTTGTGGCTTTAAGAAGGCTACTCTACCTTAACTCTATTTCTGTATACAGCGCCTGAAAATGGAAGAAGAAATGCAGGAAGTGAGCTCAGAGGAATAGGTAGTGGTACAAAACAGCAGCAGTTTCTCAGAGATTCCCATGGAGGGGAGAGAAAACAAGCAGGATGGAGTAGAGAGTCTAAACTGACCCAAGCCCACAAGGCACTGTATACAGATCAATTAAAAAAATGAGCAATCCCTTTAGGTGAGTCATGGAGTAACTGACTATCTGTGTAGGATAAAAATAGACTCTACTACTGATCATTTGCAAAGTTCAACACTGGGTATATAAAGAACTTAAAGAAAAAAACAAACCCTTCAATTTCCAGATTATGAGAGAATAGAATCCTTAGGGTGGAGAAGAGAGTGCTTCTCAGCAAATAAGGCACAAAAATCCTTAAGAAATAGATGTATGCAAGAATAAATGAAGAAATCCTGCTTATGGAAAAACAAAATAGGCACACAAAAATCGCTGTTGGAAGTGTGAGGAAACCACAACCTAGTATTTAATAAGCAAAGGCTGGGTCTCTAGAATATAGAATATAAATAGAACCTCAAGCACTCATTACAGAATTGTAATCCAGAAGGAAAGTTAAACAACATCAAACAGGCATTTCACAAAGGATAAATGACACAAAGATGCAAAACTATAAAAATACACTCTACTTATTAATACAAATCAAAATTTATATGATCAGATTAATATATGATTAACCAGAATCATATTTCTACTAGATTGACAAAAGTTAAGAAATTTGATACTACAAATATCATGAATGGGTCAAAGGTAATGAATGACCCATCTGTCAGGCTGGGAAGATGGCTCAGTGGGTAAAATGCTGGATGTACAAGCATGTGTACCTGAGTTTAGATCCCCAGAGCCTATGTGAGAGAAGCTGGCTATATTGGTGTGTACATAAAATCCCAGTCCTGGGGAAGTGAAGAGAATTCTCTGGGCTTGAGCCAGCCAGTCTAGTTGAACTGACAAGCTCCAGATCATGAGACACCTTGCCTCAAAAAATAAGATGGAGAACAGTCAAGAAAGACACCAGACATCAGCCTCAGGCTTCCACAGGCATCTACACATAACATACATGTACATGCACCTACACACACTCCTGTGTGTGTATACATGTGTGCACACACAAATACCCATGAAGAGAGGCATTTCAATTGATCTAAAAATCTCAAAGACATAATAATATTATACTGTAAAGATCCAATTCACATTAAAATGTGATAAAGAATAAAGCTGTTATAGAACGCATATTCAAATAAGAAATATTTACAAGAATGGCAAAGAAATTACAACACTTTTCTAAATTATACGTTTTGTGGTATTTTTCCTGCTTGTATATCTGTGCACAACATACATAAAATGGATGCAGAGAACAGAATTACAGATATTGTGAGTTGTCATGTGGGTGCTGGGAATTAAACCTGGGATCCCTGGAAGCCAATGCATCAGCCCTGACAAAGGAATTTCATGACAAGAAAATTGGAAACATTTTGAATATTCATTGGAAGATTGATAAGTAAGTTTATTTATATAGTGAAATAACTTCTGATGAAAACAAAATCATTGCAGCTATACAAGCCTTCTAAAAACATAGATATGGAAGGAAAAATAAAGTCCCAGAAGGAGTTGAAAGTAATAGCAGTTCATAAATTTGGACTCCAAAAAGAAGTAATAGGTTGTATTGTGACTAAGTAAAACTGTTGGAATATTTTTTTTTTATTGAGAAAAAGAAAAGAAAAAAAAGTTTCCGCCTCCTCCCGGCCTCCCATTTCCCTCCCCCTCGTCCCACCCTTCTCCCCCTCCCCCCGGTCCTCTCCCCCTCCCTCTCCAGTCCAAAGAGCAGTCAGGGTTCCCTGTCCTGTGGAAAGTCCAAGGCCCTCCCCCCTCTGTCCATGTCTAGGAAGGTGAACATCCAAGGTAGCTAGGCTCCCACAAAGCCCGAACTTGAAGTAGGATCAAAACCCCGGGCCATTGTCCCCGGCTTCTCATCAGCCCCCATTGTTCGCCATGTTCAGAGAGTCTGGTTTTATCCCATGCTTCTTCTGTCACAGTCCAGCTGGCCTTGGTGAGCTCCCAATAGATCAGTCACACTGTCTCAGTGGTTGGGTGCACCCCTTGTGGTCGTGACTTCCTTGCTCATGTTCTCCCTCCTTCCGCTCCTCATTGGGAACTTGGGTGCTCCAGTGCTCCAGTGTGGGTCTCGGTGACTATCTCCATCCATCACCAGCTGAAGGTTCTATGGTGATATGCAAGATATTCGTCAGCATTGCTGTAGGATAGGGTCATTTCAGGTTCCCTATCCTCAGCTGCCCAAGGAACTAACTGGGGACCTCGCCTTGGGCTCCTGGGAGCCACTCTAGGTTCAAGTCTCTTGCCAACCCTAAGGTGGCTCCCTTAACTAAGAATTGAGCTTCCGTGTTCCCCTATCCAACCTTCCTTTATCCCAATCATCCTGTTTCCCCAAGTTTCCCTCATCCTCCCCTTCTCACTTTTCTCTCCCCATCCCCCATACTCCCATCCCACCCCACCCCCAAGGTCCCAAATTTTCTCCCCTCAATTTTGTCTACTTCCCGTATCCAAGAGGATAGTTATATGTTTTTCTTTGGGTTCACCTTCTTATTTAGCTTCTTTAGGTTCACCACTATATACTCCGTGACCGTTATTTATGGCTAGAAACCAATTATGAGTGAATACATCCCATGTTCCTCTCTTTGGGTCTGGGATACCTCACTCAGGATAGTGTTTTCTATTTCCATCCATTTGGATGCAAAATTCGAGAAGTCATTGTTTTTTACCGCAGCGTAGTACTCTAATGTGTATATATTCCACACTTTCTTCATCCATTCTTCCATTGAAGGGCATCTAGGTTGTTTCCAGGTTCTGGCTATTACAAATAATACTGCTATGAACATAGTTGAACAAATGCTTTTGTCATGTGATAGGGCATCTCTTGGGTATATTCCCAAGAGTGGTATTGCTGGGTCCAGGGGTAGGTTGATCCCGAATTTCCTGAGAAACCGAAACACTGATTTCCAAAGTGGTTGCACGAGATTGCATTCCCACCAGCAATGGATGAGGGTACCCCTTCCACCACAGCCTCTCCAGCAAAGGCTATCATTTGTGTTTTTGATTTTAGCCATTCTGACAGGTGTAAGATGATATCTCAAAGTTGATTTGATTTACATCTCCCTAATCGCTAAGGAGGTTGAGCATGACCTTAAGTGTCTAAACTGTTGGAATATTGACATCATGAAACTTCTGAAATGAAAAGGTTGGACAATGGCTATCATAAAATTCAGTAGTGTCTAGAATAATACAATGCTGAATGTGGGATTTAACCTTTAAAACTCAGCTAACTCTGGAAGGTAAAGATGTATAAAGAACTTGTAGATATACGAATGTCTCATTTATGGCATCTGAGTCCTTGAGTTGGGTGGTAAGTTTACAGGTATAAAACATGAGGGTTGGGCTTGTTGGGGTTTTCGTCCTGTCCAGTTCCCACAACCGGTAAGCCCCAAAGAAAATCACACAGAGAATCTACATTAGATATAAACTGATTGGCCCATTAGCTCAGGTGTCTTATTAGATCTTGTAACATATATCAACTCATTATTCTTATAGATATTAGCCACATGGCATGGTTACTTTTTCAGCAGGGTAGGTAACATCTTGCTTCTTCGGTTGTTGAGACAGGACTGGGAGGAATGGGCTTCCTCCTTCCCAGAATTCTCCTGTTTTTCTCACACTGTCTCTACTTCCTGTCTGGTTGACCTGCCTATACTTCCTGCGTGGCCAATCAGCATTTATTTAAAACATGATTGACAGAATACAGACAATTTTCCCATACCACTTCCCCTCATGTTACATACCGACATTCATTTTATAGTCATTATTCTAACCCCCCCTCTTTCTCTCTCTCTCTCATACACATACATACACACACAATTTTTCTTATATCAAATGTAGTATGGAAAAACAATATAATTTTATTTTAAAATAAATATTCAGCAGGCTTCCACTTTCACATCGCTTTAGGTAGAATGGTTTCCTTGGTCATATCTGACCACAGGCAGAGTTAGACTGTTTCATTTCACAGATTGCCACAGAGCTGTCTACCGCAGTCAGCCTCATCCATTCCCACCAGCTATGAGATAGGAGCTAATGCACCAGTTTACCTCACTAATAGTAATAATGAGTGTCCAACTTTATTCACAAATTTGGTAAAAGTCAAATGATCCATAATGTCTATGAATGGTCTTTGTAAACCAAAAATACTGCCAATACATTAGTGGTTACATTTCCCAGGTATATTTTTTGTGAAGCAGATGGAAGCCTAAAACTTAAGCCACAGACTAGAGCAGGGGTGGAGAAGAGTCCCTGGTATTTTTTTGTAAGGAGAGGGGGCCCACTTGTTCATTCCCTACTTGGCTTGCTTAGTCCCAAAATAACCACACAGAAACTGTATTATTTAAAATACTGCTTGGCCATTAGCTCTACTTTCTTATTGGCTAACTCTTACACATTAATTTAATCCATCTCCATTCATCTGTGTATCGCCATGTGGCTGTGGCTTACTGGAGATTCTAACCGGCATCCATCTCAGGCAGAGGATCCACAGCTTCTCTCATTCTGCCCTTCTTCCCAGCATTCAGTTCTGTGTTTTCTGCCTACCTAATTTCTGCCCTGTGAGGCCCAAAGCAGCTTCTTTATTCATTAACAAATGAAAGCAACATATTAACAGAAGAACCTCCTACACCAGGTATTTGTTTTGCCACAGTCTCCTGAAGCAGCTTCAACAAATAAACGTTATGATCGTTATGATCGCTGCTTCTCGGGTGGGTTTTTGATCAGAGCATTATCAGCTCTGTCTCTTGAAAAGTGTTTTCTTTCTGGGTCTGGATTATTTCACCAAATATTATGTCTTCCAAAGTCATTTTGTGTTTCTACAAAGCACTGTAGTATGATATTGGTTGGAAAAGCAACTGGTCTAATAGGAAAGTTGACTGATTATCAGAGGGATAGGAAGGATGTCAATATTATACTAATTCTTTCAAAATAGCTAGAAGAGAGATTCTAATTTTTTTTTAATCACAGAAAAAATGTGAATGTAGGAAGCAATGGATATGCTAAATAAACTAACAAATAAAAACTTGAGGAATAATGATGCTTATGTACACTAACATGATTTCTCAGACCTGCCAGAAACATAATGGATCTGCTTAATAGACGCTCCTCTATCTTTAGGAGTATCTTATCTTGTTCTAGTCAATTTTAATGTTCTCATCATGGCTACCATTTGGTTTCATCCTCTTTGGACTTACACACCAGCTTCTCTGAGCAGTGAAGACAGACTTTCCTCATGCCCCTCCCCACCACATCTTCCTGTTGTCCTGGTAAAATGAAGTCAACCACCATCTTCTAGTGACACTTCTCAGGTCACAGGCTTCCCTGCAATTTTTGAACTTCAGAAGCAAGGGAAAACACAACACCATGCTTGTAATGTGCTCAGATATTAAAAGCATATTCATTAGTTTTTCAAAGGAAGAATTATGTTAAATGTAGGTGATTCTAGCCTTACCTGTTCTGAGAGTGGATGGGGAGTAGGATGATGGGAAGGTGGGGGATTCAGGAGGAGGGGAGAGAGTGGGAACTGGGATTGATATATAAAATGGGAAAACATTGTCTTAAAAATTTTTTAAAAAGTAGATAATTCTAGTAGCGAGCAATGGTGTCACACGCCTGTAAATCTATTTGGTTGTAGAAGCAGGGGGTTAGGAGGACCATGAGTTTAAAGACAGCTTGACCTTATAGGAAGATTTTACCTATCTTCAGATGAACTAATCAAGGATAAAAGAAGAATAAAATTCAGACTATGAATCAATAAAAAAATAAAATAATAACAAAGCAAAAAACTTCTGGATATGTGTTCTATAGATTTTACACTTATACATTCTCACTGTTGATCTATTAGTAACTCATATTTTTAAACCTAGTTTTGCTACATTTGTTATTTAACAATCTCATACATGTATAAAGTTCATTTTAAGCACTCTTATCTGCATCTTCTCTTTCTCCTGCCCATGTGTGACAATTCTCCTCTTCCCTATAAGTGCCTCTCCCACATTCATGCAGTTTTGTTTTGTTTAGCTATCCATTTAATTTTTAACCGGGGTTGTCTGTGTAATCATGAGGTTGTAACTAGCCATTGGAGCTTGACAGGCTCATCAGTGGATACACAACTGAAGACAATGACTGAACCTCCCTCAGAATCCATCAGTAGACAATAGTTCAGAATGAAGTGGTAGGACCCTGTGCAGTTTCCCTTTTCCTTGTGGTCCATAGGCCACCAGGCTATGAGGACAAAGAGAACAGAGGCAGCATTCAGGGCTTTGCATGGCCTGTGAGTATGGTGGAATTAGACATATGATATGGGAGTGTCATATATCAATCTGTTGATTTCATTGGTTAAGTAATAAAGAAACTTCTTGGCCCTCATAGGTTAAAACATAGGTGGGAGGAGTAAACAGAACAGAATGCTGGGAGGAAGAGGAAGTGAGCTCAGAGGCCATGCTCCCCTCTCCCGGGCAGATGCGATAGCTCTGCTTTCTGGATCAGACGAGATTCAGCTCCGACCCAGGATGGACGTAGGCTAGAATCTTCCCGGCAAGCGCACCTTGGGGTGCTACACACATTATTAGAAATGGGCTAGTCCAGGTGTGAGAGTTAGCCGAGAAGAGGCTAGATATAATGGGCCAAGCAGTGTTTAAAAGAATACAATTTGTGTGTTGTTATTTTGGGACCTAAGCTAGCCAGGCGACCAGGAGCTGGGGCGGCAGAAACATAGCCCGCAGCTCCTACAACAGACATAAACCCAATATTATGTTAAATTTGAAGGACTGCTATTGAAATCAAGAGCATGACAAGGTTCTGTATTCTCTCCACTTTTACTAAATACTCAAAGTCTTAGTTAGAGAAATAAGATGAGAAGGAAATAAAAGGGATACAAATAGGAAAAAAAAGTCAAAGAATCCCTGTTTGCCTATGATAAAACATTACACAGAAGAGAACCCCAAGGCTCCACCACAGAACTCTTACAGTTAATAAATACTTTACACAAAGTAGAAGACATGAAATTAACATAAAATCAGTAAAGACACAGTGAGAAATAAGAGAACAAATCCCACCCCAATAGCTCGAGTAAAAATACAAAAACAAACAAACAAAAACTTTGTAATAAACCTCACGAATGAAGGGGAAGAACTATACTTTAAAACTCTGAAGAAGTTGAGGAAGACCCCAGAATATGGAAAGACCATGTGTTAAGAGACTAGAAGAATATATATTGTAAAAATGACCATCCCAACAAAAACAATTTACAGATTCAATGCAATACCAATGAAAACCCTCACACCACCATTCACAGAACTAGAAGAAAACCATCTTAAGATTCACATGGAAGAACAAATGAACCCCGATAGCCAAAGCAATCTTGAGCAAAAAGAATACTGCTGGAGGCATTGACATACTCAGTCTCCAGTTCTATGACAGAACTATAGTAATAAAAGGCATCATAATGTTAACATAAAAGTAAATGCATAGATCAGTGAGATATAAGACCCAGATGTAAATCCACATCATTGCAGCTACCTTTTTGAAAAAGATGCCAAAAATACATACTGGAGAAGAGACAATATCTTTAATAAATGATATAAAAACTAGGTATCTACATGTGGAGGAACAAAGCTAGATCACTAACTCTGATCTTACATAAAGAACAACTTCAAATGCATCAAGGATCTCCACATAAAACCTGAACTCTGAAGCTGCTGTGCCAGAGGCAGGGAGTGGGCTGTGACACATAGCATAGGCAAATACTTCCCAAATAGGACTCTGTTGGCTCAGGAAATAATCCTGACAATTAATCTCTTAGGTAAAATCTTCTGTCCATGGAGGGAACAGTTGAGTAAAGATGCAGCTAACAGAATGGGGGAATATCTTTGCCATTGCAACCAATTGAGGATTAATTTACAGAATATACAAATAACTCAAAAACAAAATCAACTTAGCAACTCAATTTTT
>JABTXL010001887.1:6740768-6763998 GCA_025134845.1 Neodon shergylaensis
AGAGAGAGAGAGAGAGAGAGAGAGAGAGAGAGAGAGAGAGAGAGAGAGAATTCATAATACAAATGGTTAAGAACATTTTTTAAACTGTTCAACCTCATTAGCCATCAGGAAAATGTACCTTACAATTACATTGAGGTTCCCTCTCACCCCAGTCAGAATAAATGGCTATCATCGAGAAATTAAATGACAAGTGCTAATGGGGATGTTGATGAGGAGCAACATTTAATTCACTGTTGATGGGTGTGTAATTGTGTGTAATGGGTGAGTGGAGAGTACAGCCACTATAATAATAAATCTGGAAATTCTTGAGAAAGCTATAAATATATAGCTATATTTTATATTCATATATATATATAAATGATGTATAAACAATCAAGATGTTTTGCTCCTGGCATATACTGGAAGGATTCTGTATCCTGCTATAGAGATACACTCTCATGGCTTCCCTCTTCACAATAGCTAGGACATGAAATCAACCTAGATGTCCATTAACAGAGGCATGGATGCAGAAAATTTGATACACACACAATAGAATTTTATTCATATATAGAGATAAAAGTATAAGATTTGTAAATAAATAGATGAAACTGGAAAGATTCAACTGAGGTACATAATTCAGGGACAGAAAGACAAATGTTGCCTGTTCTTCTCATATGTGGATATTCTAATCTTGAACTAGTAGATCTGTGTGTTCTGTAGAAGCCACTGAGGTGGGGTGTAAGGGAGAAGATGATGTGATGATAGATGACATGAAAGACAGAACATTGGGAGTGGAAAGGTTTAGGCAAGGATGGGGATAGAACCCAACCAAAACAACGGGCAATAAAAAGTCATATGGAAACCAAGTTTACTTTAAAAGAAACTAAATCTCAGATATGAAAGTACTTCCCAGTGGTAGCAATTTCTTCTTCATCACTTTCTACTAAAATTGTGCTTTTTACTTTGGAGAAATCATCTGTACTTGCTGTTTGCCAGCTCTCATAATATTGAAAGGTGCTATGTAAGTTGCTAAGGGGGGAATGGTCATCAATAATCTTACCAGCTGTAAACTCAGGGAACTAATAATGATCCAAGTAGTAAGATATGGGTGAAATGTTAGCTCAAATGTTATTGCGGATAACAACTGCTTTCTGATTGGATTTAAGACTCTCTCCACATTAGCCTCGCACTGTTGATCAGGTCAAGAACCCACGACTGGGGAGCTCACAGTCATCAAAAGATGAACCTACTGCTATTATTCTGCTAAATGGACATATTTATCAAACTGCCCTCTAAATTGTATCTCCCAGCCCATAGATTAATGCAGCTCTCAGACCTCATGAGAGAAGTGTCTCTGTGCAGCCGATGATAGTTGATGCAGAAACTTCCAATCCATCAAAGTGTAGAGAAGTGTCATCAGAGGGATCAGCCATAAATGGCACATTTAAATCATACCCATTGCCCTTGAGGCTCAGGGGCTAACACAGAAAAGGGGCAGAAAGATTATAAGAGCCAGAAGTAAGGGAGTACTGGAGCAAAACAGTGTTTTCTGGGCATGGCATGACTATTGATTATAGTCATGGACTCACGGCACCTGTGGTTGCAGGTTTGCTAGTGTCAAGCTGACACAAGCTAAAAGGGAACCTCCATTGAGAAAATGCCTCCATAAAATCAGGCTATAGACAAACCTGTAGGGCATTTTCTTAATTAGTGACTGATGAGGAGGGCCCAGTCCATTGTGGTGATCCTGTGTTCTATAAGAAAGATGAATAAACAAGCTATGACGAGCAAGTCAGTAAGAAGCACTCCTCTGTGACTTCTGCAGCAGCTCCTGCCTCCAGGTTCCTGCCCTGTTTGAGTTCCTGTCTTGACTTCTTTCAATGATGGACTATGTCATAGAAGTACCTTTTCCTCTCCAACTGGCTTTTGGTCATGGTGCTTCATCACAGCAATAGAAACCTTATCTAGAAGAGGTTGCACATATAAGACCTGCACAAGATCAACCCAGTGAATATTCCAGC
This sequence comes from Neodon shergylaensis, assembly GCA_025134845.1. NCBI lineage: Eukaryota > Metazoa > Chordata > Mammalia > Rodentia > Cricetidae > Neodon > Neodon shergylaensis. The sequence continues at coordinate 6,742,769 of JABTXL010001887.1, forward strand.
ATGAAATGGGAGAGGGGTCATTGGGCCTTCCCTCTAACTGAGCAACTTTTGGCAGGCGATCATTTGTGGAGGAGAGTCGGTTTTCTTTAAGGATGTGGCTCCCAGTCAACCATGGTCAGTGATTGGTCCCACACAACTAGAAGATTATATGCAGCATAAATTGGATACAATTTTTAAAAAAAGAAAAGTTGGATGATTTTAAGAAGAAAAGAAAAAGAATTTAAGAGAACACAAAGTACCACGTGGTGGTGGCACACGCCTTTAATCCCAGGACTTGGAAGGCAGAGGCAGTCAGATCTCTGTGAGTTCAAGACTAGCTGGGTCTACAGAGGGAGGTCCAGGATAAGTTTCAAAGCTACAGAGAAACCCTGTCTCAAGAAACAAACAAAAAATAATAATAACAACAAAAAAAGGACACAAAGTAGGGGGGAATGGGTAAGGAGGTAGGAAGAAATTATGGAGCTAAGGGTGGGATTAATGCAACCAAAATACATTGTATGAAATTCTCAAAGAGTCAATGAAAATTTTTAGAAATTAAAAATTGTTTATTTAAATTTAAGGACTAGACAAAAAAAGGTATTTACATTGATGCATGATGATGTCCAACATGCTATAAAGAAGAGGGTAGGACAAACACATGTGAATCCCACATGGGGAAACTGTGTTGTATATGGATTATTCAGGGAAAGAAGTAAGAGGTAAGGGTGCTAGACTCACATCTTACAAAACTTGTAAACACAGAGATTGATGGATAAAAGGAAATCCCAAACAGACCAAACTGCTGAGCACACAGAAAAACAGGGAGGGTCAGAGCCCAGCTGGTAGATAACAAGTGAAAGAGAAGGGGAGGTTTGATCACTAAGACAAATTTAAAGAGAGTCTCAAGCCTTTTCTCTAACTCCCCCACTGCACTCTGTTAATACCTTCACCAGTCCTGTGACTCAGGGTAGAATCCCAAATAGCATTTGACTGGAAGTCAGGCTCATTCTTAGGCCTGGAAAAAATCCATTTATAGACTTCCTTGAGCTGTGAGTAAACACTGAGTTAACAACATAAACAGGGTTTGTTTATTTGTTTTATTTTTTTAGAACAGGGTCTCAGATAATCAAGGTTTGATTGAATAGCTATATAGTTGAGGGTGGCCTTGATCTTTCTGTCCCTTTACCCCAAATGCTGAGACTAAGGTGTGAACCATCATTCCTGGCTAAGAGGCCATACTATTCGTTTCACTTATTTCCAAGGGGGAAAATAGTACTTCTACAGAGCTGAAGGGAAGCTTTAGAAAGTGTTTACTAGACAACTTCTGCAATCTGTTATGTTTAGTGTCCACTTCCTTTTTCAATAGATTCAGTGTGGCTTGTTTGTCTGAGAAACACTACTTCACTTCTAAGAGTGTGGTTGGGATGGAACCTCCACCACCAACCCTCAGCTCTGAGACAGGAGCATTACTGTATCTCTTATTCTTAGCAGAAATACAGGAGTCTTTATCAATGCAACTGGGTGATGCAGAGGAACAGTGTCCTTTATGTATGTGGATACAGTGTTACACCTTTATTGCACTGCAATTATAATCTTCTTTCTGAAGGACATTGAACTCAGCAGCAGATGTTGTTTGTTTTGCCTTCAGAATTCCATGTGAATCTGACTGTTTCTCTTCAGCAGCTCTGTGGAGTCATCACACTCCCCATGGCGGCCATAGGAACAATTCCCAGGTGACCTTCCCTTTCTAGTCTTAGCTCTGACAGCCTTTTGTCTGTGCAGCAACAGCAACAAGCTTAGTAGACTTACATTAGATGGCCTTTATCACTCTGATCACAGTCTTCCATATTTTCCAATGATCAATAAGATCCATTGGTATTTATCTTCCCATCCTTGGGCCTTACAGTTCTTCCCAGCTCCTCCCACCCCAAATGTTTTCCACCCTGAGAAGCAAACAAGTATCCTCGACTTGTTGCTTTTCTCCCAAGAAAATCACAAGCATTATGTGTCAGCAAAGACTGGTGCACAATGTATAAAATAGTCACTCAGTGTTGAAGAATATTATTTTAAGATGTGTTGCATTCATTTATGCTATGGAACATTTGTTTTAATGATGCAAAGATGTGTTGGACTCTTTTATATTACATTTGTTTAACTCTGTGAAGCTGTGATACTTTGCCTGTCTAACACACCTGATTGGTCTAATAAGGAGCTGCACAGCTGATAACTGTCAGAGAAAGGATAGGTGGGGCTGGCAGGCAGATAGAATAAGTAGGAGGAGAGATCTGTGAAGAGGGGATGAGGAAAGAAGAAAGAAAAAGGATACCAAGGATCAGTCACCCAGTTACACAGCAAGCCATGGAGTAAAAAGTAAAGAAAGGAATACAGAATAAAAATGAAGGCCCAGAGGCAGCAAGTAGACTGGATAACTTAAGAAAATCTGGCTGGAAATAAACCAAGCTAGGGCCAGGCATTGATAAGAAAGAATAAGCCTCTGTGTGATGTATTTGGGAGCTGGATGGCAGATCCCCGCCAAAGAGCAAAGAATGAAGAGTAACAAATAACCACTACAACTTAGCATACTCTATTCCATCCCCTGATTTCCTTTTTTATTTAGTTTTTATTTTTTCCCCTGCTTTCTTTATCTGTGTAGTGTGATAATAAAAAGGTGTTCATGCAAGGATGTGCCTATCAATCCCATGAGGATGAAGACTTTATAAACAAAGGACTTTCAGTTTTTTTTTTAATTTTTATTTATTGTTGTAACATATCTCTAGAACAACTTTTGTCACCAAGTAGAGAAAAGGATAATGACTAGTAATAGGTTAATGAATACTGGTGACGCTAATGTAAGCATGTAACCAGGTTGAACCAACGAAATCACACTCGAAAGCTCTGGTTAATAGAAGCGTTAGGAAAGGAAGCTTTCTTTGCTGGATTAAAGGAGAAAAACGTAACCAAACAGAACAAAACAAATGCAAAAGCCGTAACAGAATCAAGAGAGGTCATCTCTGTAGGTAAAGGAAGAACGGGGCGATGGAGAGGGCAAGAGGCTGAGAATTTGATCACGTGACCCAGGATTTGGAGGCATTTAGAACCCTGATGTTTTTAGTTATGTGCAAGATCAATTCTGAATGATCTTAATGAGCTCTGGACCAAACGTCTGCCAGATAATTCTGAAAGAATTTTGCCTGATACGTTAGCCAGCCTTCTCTCCAACAGTAAGCGGACTGGGATCCGGAAAGGGCTCCGACTCACAAAATTCATGACAGAGCCAAACCCAAGCTTGACTCTTGTGAGCCTGGGCCCTGGTTTTTCCCCTCTACTGCTTAGCTGGGACATGGATTCAGGTTATCCTGTTGAACTTGGTGCACATTTATGAAACAACATTGTGTTCTAGCCAGGCAGGAATCCTAGGAAATTAAGTAGCTTGTGGTGAAGTGCCCGGTGTTATTTGGTCGTTTTAAATCTGAACTGCTACTTCACTGGAGGGAAATCCACTTAGAAAAAAAAGAAACAGGTCTTCCTCCAAAGAAATACCAGGTTTAACCCTCTCAGTCTAACTTAAGCTATAGGTTTACTGGTGAAAGAAAATCTTTTTATAAAGACTGCATTCCCTCCCCCAAATTTATTACATTCATGCTTTGACTTCGGCTTTTTGCAAGTTTTGCATCTTTTAAATCTCTGTATCCTGATGAACATAGGCCAGCGCCACCTAACAGCCTTCACGGGATCATCCCAGACTGCCTGAGAATTATGAAGGAGTTTCTTCTTCAGTTCCTGGGATGCTGTAATCAGTGGCTACCTCACATGAGGTGAATATAAAAATTAAATGCTTTGAGTCTGCATACAACAAAAGTTTGTATGAGAGTGGCCATAGATCCTATAATTTTAGAGCTCTGATATCTCTGTAGTGGATCACCGAGGTTTTGTGTATATTATGTATTAGAAGCTGAGTAAAATAAAGCTAGAAGGATGAGGGTCTACACGTTATGTTTTAAGCTTACTGGAGAAAACGTGAGATTTTCTGACACACTTTCTGTTTTAATTCTTAGAGTTGGTGCTCTCTTCCTGAGTATTTGAGATGCTCCAAAAATGCTGCTTAACCCAATTTGTATATGCAATGTGGTTTGTAGTTTATATTACACTACTGAATATAACAAAGGAATGTGGGCCAAACCCAGATGTGCCCGAACAGATAACTTGATCTTAGAAATAGAATTAGTGTTCAGGTATGGTGATACAGGTATGCCATCCCAGTACTTAGGAATCAGAAGCAAGACAACCCAAGGTTCAAAACCAGCTTCACCACACAGTCAGTCTGCAGACACTCTGAGCTACAGAACATAATGTCTCAGAAAGCCATTTTTTCTTTTGATGGGATTGTTTTAGCATTAAAATATAAAAATAATGTTTACTGTATATTTCAATTATTTTTTATTAAACTGCTATTTTAAATACTTGAGCATTTGAAAAAATTTTTAGTTAATTAACTCAGACATGTTGAAAATTATTATACTTACCATAGGCTTTTTTATTTTTTATTTTTTGCTTTTGATCATGGGCTTTTTATAATATATTACAATGTAAATATAAATATTACAATATAAATCTAAAACATACCCTTCCTATGTACACCAGGGGTGGAGTTAGAGGCATATGCAACCTTTACCAGATTTTACATAGATACTGAGTATCCAAACTCAGGTCCTTATGTTTTATGATACAGACAGAAGTTTGCAAAAAAAATGTCCATAAATAAAGCTATATTTTCTTAAGAACAGTCTTGAAAATGCATAAAAGCATGGATATCAGAAAGTGGGGTACAGGTGGGGAGAAGACTCAGTAGGTAAGGATGCTGGCTGAAAAACCATTGGCTTTTTTTAATCCTGTTTTCTAAAGAGAAGAAAATTAAATGTAAATAATGTTGAGAATTAAAAATTGGCCCAATTTGCATTTATATTGGAATCTTATGGCACGCTTTATCACATTAAGCATTAATTCATTATCCTTCTGTACTAGCCCAAATTATGAACTAAGTGCTCAGGACAATAAACCATGTACAGTAGGCTCTCAGCACTCGCCTAATGCTAACAACTTAAATTACTTAACGTTTAAGCTGAATCGTCTACTTGCCACAGCCATAAACACCAGCACTGGCCATGTAAAGAGATTAGACAGCATGATGGAGATGTTAACTAGATTACCAGAGAGTCTCCAGTTGGAGGAACTACCCCAGCTCTGAAACACCCGAGACAGATGAGGTAAACCCCAACAGAGAACAACTCTCAGAACACGAGGAAGTCCCCTTGTGTTTCTTTCCGCTTTTCTTCGGCTCCACTGCTGGTCTCCACTTCAAGCCATTCTGAGTTTAAGGTGTAACTCAGTCTGTCACCAGATATCCAAGGCTGACATAGAGCTACTCCCCTTGTCTGTCCACCCCGTTGTCAATTGAAACCTCACACTAAGCTGTCCCTACTCTCATGGCTCCTCCTCAGCAGCATCACCAAGACAAGAAAAACCCATTTATCTGCTTCCTCTAAGGGTAGCTGCACCCCTTTCTTCAGCCTCCTGGACAAAGCTTCTACAGTACCCTTGTTAGTATTCTTCCTAACATCGAATCATTATATCCAATGATGTAATTCAGTTGCCTATAGTCTAAATCTCATTACAAATTTGATTTCTTCCCACTGCAAAGTCTCCCATGTAATTGCTGAAACTGTATTCACCTTTGTATTGTCCACTGTCTTCTGGAGAACAGCAGGTTGTTTTAAAATTTACTCTGTGCTGCACCATTCTTCTGCTCAAAAACTACTGAGGATTTTCTACTGAGAACAAAATTTAAATTCTGCATATAGAACCATGGTCTGCGGAGCTCCAGTATATTATCTGACTCCTGGTCTCTTTACCTCGTCTACTTCTATACCAGGCCAATTGAGCATTTAGTGTTTCCTCACGTGAGAAGATTGCACTCCTGGTGTAGGATTGCACACTGTAGGCCAGGTACACTCACTGTATCAGCAACTCCGTAACTCCTAGCATTGTATCAGCATCCTCAACAGCTCCCCATACTGTACCAGCATCCACCACAGCTCCCATCACTGTACCAGCATCCACCACAGCTCCCCATACTGTACCAGCGTCTTCCACAGCTCCTCATACTGTACCAGCATCCTCCACAGCTCCCCATACTACCAGCATCCTGCATTGCTCTTCTTCCCCACTGTGCTACTACATTAGTCTTAGCCTCATCTCTCATTTTAAGATACAAACTTGACTACCAAGTACATACAAAACCAGCCCTTCAATAATCTTTTATACCTTAGCTTTTGACTCATAATCTTATCAAAAACATACAATTGATTTGTGCTCACATATTTTTTCTATTCCCAAAGGAATATGGAATTTCCATATGCTTTGTTCACTGTTATATTTTCAGTTATTAGAACTCTGCCTGATGTAGGACAGGAATTTATTAAATAATTGAGATATGATTAGCTCTCCCTGTCTATGTCAGCTTTTCGAGATAGTTGCATTACTGTATCCCAACAGCCAGAACTGTAACAATCATTTGGCTCTTATTTCTCCACATCATTTCTTTAAGACTGACAAATGTGCTACCAGTTTGTAATTCCAGCTATTACAGAGTCAGAGACAGGAGGACTGAGGATGCAAGGCCAGCCTGACCCACAAGATTTTTCTTATAAGAAAAATAGGTGACTGGGTAAAGGCACCTGCTGCCAACCCCAGTGACCTGAATTGGATTCCCAGGACTCATCTAATGGAAGAGACAGCCCTCCTACTGCAGTCTTTCACCTCCACATGCTGGCTGTGGCATGCATGTGTGCACAACCATGCCGTTTGTGCATACACGCACACGCGCGCACAGTTATGAGTCAGCATGCAACAGGAAAGCGAGTTACCTCTTGAATTTCAGGGAAGAATTGATACTACCAGAAAACTTTCAGAAATGAAACCAGTAACCAGTGAAGAATAAAAAGTGATCTTCTTTTCTGAAAATTCTCTTGCACTGAGTTCAATGAGATCTTGGGACAATTTAGATTGGGTTTTATTCTTTTTGCAAGATCCTAAAAATAATGGCCATCTCCCCATCAAGATGTATGACTCACAGACATACAAGGCTATAGGTCTCCAGATTTCAAAATCTAGAGGCTATTTCAACACACTCTGATGTTTATTTCACTTATCCCTGCAAGACTTCCCTGTCAAATTCTGAAGAGCACCTTCCAGATCCCCTGTCAATCACAGTATTAAATGCTGAAGTTCACTGTCAAACCTTGCTCTCACTGTGCCCAGTCTCTAAGCTCTGCAGCTGGAGAATCGGACTTTCTGTTCCCATAACTCAGCTCACAGATCCAGCACAGAAATGCCTGCATTTGAAGTGCTCTTGGGTCAGTTTCTCACGCGATGTCAATTCATGAGAGAGGCTTGTCCGCATCAATACAGTAACACCAGCTACAGATCTATGGATAGGGAGCCATCTATTTTTATCTGTACTGTCTCTACTCTCTCTGATTATGTCTGGAATTCATCATGACCAAGTTGCTTAACACTTAGCTCACCAACTTTGGCAAGGACAGCAGTTCCCGCTGAGTCTCAGTCTCCTCTGTTTTAATAAGTACATAATGGCTGAGTTGTTGTTAGTTTGAAATAAGTAGCTGCAACTTCCTGTCATGGCGACCACTAAGCAGCCACTGCCTGTACATCTCTGAATGTCAACACGGGACTATAGAATATAGATTGATTACCCAGTGTTCCAAGATAGAACTATATATTATGATGTTATTTTTCAGTGAAAGAGCCTATTTAAAAGTAACTGTAAGTGCAGCCACATTAGGTTTAAAATGTGAATTATATTGACCAAGCAGAGTTCATTAAAAGACATCCCATTCTAGGAAAAGAAAGTCAAGTATTTTAAGGCATTCCAGTTGACAAGTAATAAAATCACTGACAGATACAAACAGTTATGTTCAATTATGTAGAAACTTCAATTCACCTTAACCCTTTCTGGTATAATATGAAAAATATAGTTTCCCAACCACAACCTTGACAGGGCCACTTCAGGAACTTTCTGATAAGATTGACGATATTAGCAAGTCAATGACCCATTATTTAGATTTATTTAATTCAGTGTATTAATATTTTACAAATGGTCAATGCATCATATATGGAAAATATCCAAACAAATTGTAAAATTGAGTAATGGATTTTGTGTGAAATAAAAAAAAAGGTATTGCTACAGTCTCACAGCCCATATTTCACCTAATCTTTATAAAACTATTAGTCAGATTATTGGTTTAGTATCAAAGAAGAGGATCTACAAATAATATAAAATAGCTATGAAATACTTTTCCATGTTCCAGCTGCATTGGTGAGTGGATCTGTGTTGTTTCTCATATACTTCAAACAGAGACTCATTTCAGCTGAATGACTGTTGGAACAGCTGGAACGCAGCAGTCCTCCAAAGATATTTATAAGCCTGAAAGACAGCCCTACTCTCCCTTATTTCTTGCACAAAATAGATTTTAAAGTATAATCGTTTATTTCTGTTAACATATCATAAGTTTTGTACTGTTATTTTGCATCTGTTAATTTTAAATTTCTTAATTTTACTTTAAAATACAGTATCATTACTATATGAATAAAATATCACCCTCTAAAGGAAATCCCTGATATTTCCCTTTAAAAGACATACCCAAAGGTAGTAAAATTTAAAGTTTAAGAACGAATGCCTACACCCCAACATCTACGCCATCTGTGACCTGTTAGAGCACGTGAAGGGACTGGTCCTGTAGAACCATAACCACAGGACCTTCAGGATCCGAGCAACAGCAGGATATTCAAGAGGAATTTCAACAAGGGTCCAGTATTGATGGTGTACCAGAAGCCAGAGGCCTTGAACTTGACCAACAGTATATTACACAATAAACATTTGCAAGTAAAGCTGTTTTCACAAAAGGTCACACATACATACATACGGAGTGACGCACAGCAGCTCCCAATGTCACGAAGATAAATGAAGAGGTGATGAACAGGAGGAAAAAAAGGCGAAGAGGTGTTTGTTTGTTTGTCTATTTTGTTTTCTAATTAATATTTTTATTTGTATTTTTTATTGATATTTTTGTTTCTTTTTAAATTTTCCTTTGGGGTTGGGGGAATGCCACAGGGTAAAGGCAGATATGGAGGGATGGGGTAGTGAGTGGGTTTGGGATGCATGATGATTTCCAAAGAATCAATAAAAATTATGTCAAAAAGATCAATAAAAATATTTCTAAAAACTGGTGCCTAGTCATTGAAGACTAAAGAAAACCCCCTGCTCACAGAGACTTTCTATCCCTAAACAAGTTTGGATTTTTCTTCAGAAACAGAAACGAATATATTGCTGTGAATGAGATGGCAAAATGGAAAATGTTGAGGCCAGTAGAATCTAAGAGAGAGATTGGAGGCCCGTGTTCATGTATATCTGCAGCGGACAAACGTGGAAGAGGAACTAAATGCCCATAGCTTCATAGCGAGGGAAGAAAGTGCGCTGGATATGTGCATTAGCATGTGAGTCAGCCCTTAAAATGATAAAAGCCATGACATATGAAACAGCAGGGACTCAGCGTGGAGACTTGATGCCAAGGAAAACAAGCATGTCACACAGACAACAGCGCCGGTCCTTTCACCTGGTGAAGGGCATCTGGATGGCTTCCAGCCTGGGCTGTCACGGACAATGCTTCTGTAAACATTCCTGCACACATGTTTTCATTTCTCTGGAGAAAATGCCAGGAGAGCAGTCTAGCTTTAAGGAAACTGTCTAATTATTGTTCAGAGTGACTGTGCCATTGTACATTTCGCCAATAACGTGTATGAACCACTTTCTCTGTGCCACTGCCACGTAGATGCCATCATTATGTTTTATTTTATTACATGAAGAAAGAGCATTATTTTTTTTCCCTTAGCATATTTTAGTTTACCATGCAAAGTAATGGGTTCCATCATGGCGTCTTTATACATATGTGTCATTAGACTTTCCTATTTGCTTCTCTACCACAAAGTCCCTTCCTTTCTCCAGCTGACTCCCCTCTTTCCTTCCAGTGAGCCCCATCCTCTGCTTTCTCATCACATTTTTTTCACTAAGCTTTTTTTCTTGTTTAGCCTAAGCATCCTAATAGGATTGTGGGTACCTCATATGGATTGAGTACATCACCTCATTGACTGTGCTGCCAAGCATCAGCCAGTGTGACATTTGGACATTTACACAGCCTTATCAGTGACATATACTTTCGTCTCTTTTGTGCATCTACAAAAGGATTAAGGACTTGTTACTGTGCTGAGAGGTCATTTCCATGATCTAAATACAAGTCTATTGTAAGATACAGTTTTTCTTTTTTTAAGATTTCTTTTTATTAATATATACTTGTCTGTGTGAATGTATGACATGGTAGGGGGTGACTGAAGAGGCCAGAAGAAAACAGAGGGCAGGGGGCATTAGATCCGTTGGAGCTGGAGTTACAGGTGGTTGCGAGCAGTTTGTGGGTGCTGGAAACTTAACACTGATCTTTTGAAAAAGCAGGCGTGATTTTAGCCACTGAGCCAGCTTTTCAGCCTAGATTCATAGTTTTCCAGCCCATAGGATCATCTTTTGATTTTCTTAAGAGAGAGTACATGTCACTGATTTTAATCAGGTTTAGCTTTCTTGTTTGGGGTTGTGCCGTGAGTACCACATCTGAAACCTTACCTGTCTCTATATTTCATGACTTTTCTCTTCCTCTTCCTTCGGATAGTCTACACTCCACTCTGAGTTCTTTTGTAATCAGGCATGAGATATGTTGGGGTAACACTTGTATCTTGTTGTCTTATTGCTACAGAATGATTGAGTTACTTCTTTATCCCATTTTAATCTTTTTATAATTACTTTAGCTTGTATTCTGCTTTCCACATACATTTTGGAATCATTTTGGTTAAATTCATAGAAGGCAACACTGAGACTACTAGCCAAATTAAGTTAAAGCTGCATCCAAATTCCGGAGGAAATTGGCATTTTGACTGTGCTGGGTTTTCAACCCATGAATATGACATATTTCTGTGCTTGTTTCATATCATCCTTCTATCAACTCTGAGTAGTTTTAAACATATAAATGCTGTTCATGTCTTGACAATTTCATTTCTGTACTACAGTCTCTTCCTGCTGCTCTGATGGAATAGCTAAAGGGGAAAGGCTCACTTCAGCTCATAGTTCTACGTACAGACCATCATGGTAGAGAAATTCAGGCAGAGCTCTATGTCTACTGTCGTATGTCACATTACGTCTACCACCATACATCACTTTATGTCTACCGTCATACATCATGTCATGTCTACCGTCATGTGTCACATTATGTATACTGTCATATGTCACATTATGTCTACTATCATATGTCGCATTATCTACCATCACATGTCGCATTATGTCTACCAGCAGAAGCAAAGAACAAGAGGAACAGGTGCTCGTCTACTGTTTGTTTTCTTTCCTCCATTTGTACAGTCTGCAGTTCCCTGCCCAGGGAATGGTGCCACCCACGGTTAAGATGTGTCTTTCCACAACAACTAAAGTAATCAGAATTGCCCCTACAGACAGTCCTGAAGCTTATCTAGGAGGTGTATGTAGTTTCTGTTAAGAGTAACACTAACCCTCACAATATCTGAGTATTTCATTCTCTTCCAAAGATCTGAAAGATTGTTGTATGTTTTAGGTGTGGGTTCACATATTTATTCCAAGAACATAGAAATATATTTTTGGATCATTTACTTTATAGACTGTAATTTCACTGAGTTCACTTTCTAGTTTGAAGATGTTTTTATAGATACTTTGCTCTGTGTAGACAAGCCACCAGCAAAAGAGAGAAAGAGAGAGAGAGAGAGAGAGAGAGAGAGAGAGAGAGAGAGAGAAGTTTAATACTTCCTGTGTGCTTCCCTAACTATAACTACTGTGTTGGCCAGAATTCTAGCAGTATGCTAAATGATCAAATACCCCACCTTTCCAAATTCTAATAGGAAAGTATTCAATTCCTTCACTATGAAGTATAATGCTACTGTAGATTTCTATTCATTCACCATCCATCAGTAGCTGTATTGCTGTTTTTCTAAGCATTCATCATAAAAGGTATTTCAGTGATTTCTTCTGCTCTTTTGTTGCAGTTGAAATGATCATCTTATCCACCCTCCACAGAGATCTTAACAAATTAAATAATAACCCCAATTTTCTAGTGGAAACAAAATGTTAGTTTGTACTTTGAAATATGACCAGTAGAAAAAATACCAAGATTATCCTAAGCTCCAAATAATAACCATTTCCCTTGAAATTGGACCAGTCTTTTTGTATTGTAAAATGACAAAATTCTCTACTGGGGCAGAGCCCACCCCAGAGCTGATTCATTAGAGGATGCTGCCTACATCCAGACCCTTTGAAAGGTCCGGGAAAGGGGAGAGGGTTCTTTCCTCAAATGGAGTAGGACTTCATGAGAGAAACAAAGAGATGATAAATTCTCCTCTCTACGTTTCAAAAGGATGAAAGTTTCTCTTCCATGAAATGATGCAGAAATGCAACAGGAACTGCTGTCATCACCCCAGGGACTGTCCCTCCACAGCAATGCTTCCTTTCATTTCTATAGCTAGGATTTCTGTGTGTGTGCTCCATTTTCTCAGCCAATGTTGTTTTTAATTTCCTCACTCAGCTGTGCTGTAGTAACACTTCTGAAGTAGCATTTCACCAAATGGCTCAGATACATATTTCATAAACATCCAATATATGCAGTATATCACAATATATATTACATAATATGCTGCATTACATATATTATACACTTAAATTTTTCAGTTTGACCATGGTCTTCCTTAGCTCTTTCTCCTGGGTTAAACTCTTTTGGCAAACTTCCATAAACCACAGAGAACTGGAGAGATGGCTCAGCCATGCAGAATGTTTGCTTCCCTTCCAGTGGACCTGGTTTCTGTTCCCAGCGCCCACAGTAGGTGGCTTACAACCTGTTGCCACAGTTCCCGTGAATCATGAATCCAATGCCCTCTTCTGGCCTCTGTGGACACGCCCACATATGTGGGACACACACACACACAATCAGATCTCCTGTTTGTGTACACATAGCAAACAAGATGGTTAATCATATCTTCATGAAATCAGAGATGCCAGTTTCCACAGGTTTGGTCACCAAGCCCTTTGTGGATTTGCTTTCCAGACATTTTCTTTCTGGCTCTTTAGTCCCTTGACTCTGACAATTTGGAAGATTATACCCTGGCATCTTTTAAGTTATGTCCTACATAGACTATTAGACAGTTTTCTGATCACAGTGTATTTTATTGGTCTTCAGGGACATGTGCTGCTTGTGATATTTTTATGTAAATAACTATTTAACAGCTCTTTGTTCTGTCTCAAACTCCTCATCCCAGCTGATTCAGAAAATAGACACATGACATGATCTCTTCAAACCCTGTTGCTTACACACATATATGTATGAAGATTTAGGGACAGGCACAGTAGAGATTTTCCCATAAATTTAGATGAGGTTTTAATACATGTGTGATATCAGAACATACCAGGATGGTGGTCCTACAATTCAGTGTAGCCAGAGTCAATAAATGGTGAAATTTAAGCTAGAGATGAGAGGATCCTATAAAGTTTGTAAATGTGATCTGTGTCTCTTTACAATCAGTGTAGGAATTAGCACAAAGAGATGTGTACAGTTTGTGCTTAACTAAGGTCTGTTTATTGAGTCATGGAGGCACTATGTCATTACACAGAATATCAGCAAAATAGCTTTAGATAGCTTGTATTCACGTTTTTACTAAAGTTTAACATTTATGAAACACCAGTCATAGGTTTATATTGTGTCAAGATTTCGACTCTCTCCCTAAGACTTCTTGCCAAAAGCTGAAGACAGATATAGAGAATACTTAGTTCTTGCTCTCTTTTCTCTCTCTCTCTCCCTCCCTCTTTTTCTCTCTCCTAAGGTGTGAGCATTTGCACCCAAGACCTCTTATAGATGCTAGGCAAGCTTTCTGTCACTGACCTACAAACACAATCCTTTCAAATATTTGTGGCAGAAGCTTGCTAAGTTATTCAAGCTGTCCTTGAACTTATTCTGTATCTCAGGCAGGCCTTAAAATAACAGTCCTCCTGCCCCAGTCTCCTAAATAGCTGTGCTGCACATGTGTGCACTAGGTACAACTTTGACTTTTGTTCTGAAGTATCACATTTAAAATTTTTTGATGGGATATTTAGTTAGTCCTTTCTAGAAAATCTCAAAATACTACACACACACACACACACACACACACATACACACACCCTCATACCTGACCTTTGTTACCATATCTACTTCACATGCTATCCCTCCCCTTTGTCTAGGAAGTTGATTTGTGTAGCAAGCAAAGCAATTTTGCTTTCTATCCCAATGAGATATCCTAGGGACACGTTTTCCTCCAAATCTTGTTTCTTACTTGACTAATTTACAGTTCTCTTTGCTAGCTGGCAAGAACGAGCAATGTTGCCATGGTAGCAGCTAGCAGCTAGGCTTCCTCTTTTGCTGATGCATAACATCCAGCTAATGGCTGGCCATCCTTTCATGTTCACTGGTAGTTAAAGTTACAATTTTGTTAAAGATTCAGGAATTATTTTGAACATTAGAAGGACAAAAAAAATAGCTGAAGTTGCCTCTGCCCTAAATAGTTACTTTTTCCTTACTTCTCAAATATAATCTGTCATCAAGACTTGATGACTCTCTCCTAACCATATCTCAAAGAGTTCTCTCAGACTCCCATTGTCTAAGTCACAGAATTATGTCAGTGCATGCAAATGTGCACATTCCTGTCACTCTGGGCAATATGTCTTCCAATAAGCCCCTTGTTATCTTCATGTGTTGTTTATATTCTAGAAAGATTGGCCCCACAGTCCATGATAACCCAGTGCGCTAGTTATTTTATTCTGTAACACAGTGCATCAGAAAACAGCATAAAGCATGAAAGGATGATTTTAACACATGCATTCTGCAGGTTTAGTCCATATCACTTTTCATAGGCAGAATGTTATACCCATGAGAGCATCAGGAAAGGGAGTTTTCTACTTTATAATAAATACACAGCAAAGAAAGAGACAGAAAAGAGGCAGAGATAGTACATCTTGAAAAAAGAAATCCATTTCCAATGACTTACTTATTTCTTCCAACTAGACACCACCTCCTAATGCTTCCAAACCCCCCAAAATTAGCAACATCCACCAGTGACTGGGATTTTAGTGCATGAGCCTGCGGGGAACACTTCACCATCAAACATAACACTGAATTGTACCTTGCCTGTGTTTTTGCTGGCTCCACCAATGAGTGATAAAGACAGGGATTAGAAATAAGAAGGAAATGAGAAATCTGATATTTCCATCGTCCCTCCTGACCCTGATTCTGACTCTGTGTGCACCTAAGCTGTGTTGCTTCCTTCAGCAACCATGGTTCTGCTTCTATTAGAAGGCCTTTACCCTGATGATTTATCACCTTCCCTCTCTGGCCCTCGGCCCCTGCTTCTCTGGCTCCAGTTCTTGCTAACTTCAGCTCATCTCATCACCAATGCTCCACCCATCTACTGTGTCACCTCAGTAAGTGATTCCCTAAGTTGATTTTAATTCCTTCAGTGATATACGTTGCATCATCTCTGTATATTTTTAGTTGCAACCTGACAACTCATTTCTTGGTCTAATTATGTTTGTAATCCATAAACATTATTTCTTGCAAAAAGGAAGTTTGGTTTGGTTAAATGTCCTCCTCTCTTTACATGCAACATTTGATACCCTGCTGTGTCTTTTACGATAAAGATAAATATGCCAATATTTGCCTAAATGGCCATAACCTGCAGTGTCCAATGTACCCATCCTTTCAGTCTCACTACATTAGCTCTCATTTAGTTCCTTGAATGAGGTGTATGCTCTTGTCAACAGCTGTTTGTCAGTTCTCCCTATTTTAGAAACTCCTCTTGTTATATATAGCTTAGATTCCTTCAGATTTCTTACTTCCAGAAGAAAGTCTCCAGCTATTATGGGCTATCAAAAATACCTCAGGCTTCTTTTTAGAGTTCTTATCAAAGCATGTTCACTTGTCTGATGCAGTGTGTATCTCTACTCCACCATTATACAATTAATACATAGTGCTTACTTTAGTCTCTGAGTATGTGACACGGTGCTATTTGGATAGATTTAATAGCAAAGCAAAAAAAAGTTAGGGTAAAGGTAAAAAGAATAAAAAATAGGGGAAACAAGTAAACAATGTAGGGGGGAAATAAAACTAATCAAAAAAGTTAGTTTTTATATTATAGGTTTTCTTTTCCAAAAGCAGGTTTATTTTGGACATCTCACTTTCAGACTAGCAGCTTTGAAAATCTTGGCTGAATTCTGCAGATCTAGGTGGAGTGTGCTACATATAAGCAAAGAGAACAGGGCTGTTTATGGACATTGTCTAGTCACCCGTGAACTCAGAAGCAATCTTCTCATGTACTGAGTAACCTTTTAATCATAAAATAGAATTCTATTAAATGAAACTACTTTAGGTTAAAGAAACACATAAAGAAAAAAGTTCAGAAACTTATATCAACAGAATGCCTTGATTGGGTTGGATCCTGTACATTAGGAGTACTCGGGCAAAAGAAGGAAGGCCAAAAGGCTCAGCAGATTTTTCCTTTCGGAAAGAAGTCTCACAATTTATATCTGGGTACTGAAGGCACAATGTTTCCACCCAAAATGTGTATGCTGCAACCTGCTTCTCAATTGTGAAATTTGGAGCTGGATCCTTTGGAAATTAATTAGGTTGTGGGTGTGGGACGTTCACAAATGAGATTAGTGGCCTTGGGTAAGAGACTACATAGGGATCCTTCCCCTGTGGGTTTATGGCAAGAAAATAGCCCTTATGAACCAGAAAGAAAATAATAATAGACAATGAAACTATCTGCAGTTTAATTTGGGCTTGCCAGACCTAGAACCATGAGAAATATGTTCATGCTGTTTATAAACCATACTGTTTATCGTGCAGTGTCTTAAACACTCACAGACAATGACAATGAGTTGAGTCACATAGCTCAGACTTAGCATCCTGTAGGGCTTTTTTTGTCAGTGTATCTGGTTAGTTCCATAGATAGCCATTCTTAGAATTTTCATTGCTGTGAAAAGACACCATGACCATGACAACTCTTATAAAGGAAAGGATTTCATTGGGGCTGGCTTACACTTCAGAGGTTAAGTCCATCATCCTCATGGATGGCATGCAAGCAGACATGGTGCTGGAGAGGTTGCTGAGAGTGCTACATCTTGATCGACAGGCAGCAGGAAGAGACTGAGACACACTAATCACGCTTGATCATCTGAAACCTCAAAGCCTTCCTTCATCAAAGCCACATCTACCCCCAACAAGGCCACACCTCCCAATAGTGTCACTCTCTATGTGCCTATGGGACCATTTTCATTCAAACTACCACACAGCCTAAACCTCAACTATACTGGAAGATCAGATTTGAAGTGTCAAGGGGAAATGGGGCAAGCATAACCAAGGAATTGTGGGGTCCACACTGCTCTTAGACCAGGGTCATGGTGTCTGGTACAAAATAACACAACCTAAGTTCATACTGAAAGGTTATGGGTGCTATGACGGTACCAAGAATGTATTGGGCTGTGTGGTGCTATATCCTTATTATGAGAAATGTTTTTATCACAGAAGTGGGTTAGCCAATACAGAGTGGTCTCTTGGTAAATGAACATTTGGCTCAATTTTCCTCTCTTCCATCTTTCTCTCTCGCCTCCTTTCTCCCTCCTCACCCCTTCTTCCCTTACCCGCTTCCTTTCTCTCCTCTGGTCTCTCCCTCTGCCGTGCTTATTCTCTTCTTTCTTTGTTGCTTTCTTATTACTCCTTTTCCCTTTCCCCTTATTTCTCTTCCTCACTCTGCCCCCCCCCACACACACACCACTGCTTCCCCTTTCCCTTTCTACCACTCTCTCTGTGCCTCTGTCTCCCAGGATGGTACAATAGAGCAATAAGGTACCAAAAGCAGGCTCTTGATCTTGAACTTAGCACCGCTCTGACCCATAGCCAAACTCTTGTTTACAGTTCTCCCAGTCGGTAGCTTTGCATTTCAGCAGCAGAAAACAAGCTATTTGTTGTCATGGGTTAGTTGATGAGTATTTTCTGAAGAGCTAAGACTAGAAAACTGCCATTGAAGTTGAACATGGTTGAGAAGGAAGTACTGAAAACAAAATACCTAAACAAAAAGTGACTCAAGAATTTCCTCTCAAACAGACCACTAATAACTGTTTACTGTCTGGATGCTCTTCAGCCATTTGGGGATGCCTGAGAACCTCTGTGCTGGGATAGACAGACTACATAAGATTAGATGAAGCAATCCCCAGATGGTGTTCAGATGAAGGTCTGCACCGTGGAGGGTCCTTTGTGTTCTGTTTGTGGGGCTGATTACTGCACCGGAGAGTTCTCGTGCGCCTCTTCTGTAATTGCCAGGTTTCTCTGCAGTGCCCAAGGTATACTTACGTAGCTCAGCATGTTCTCAGAAATGCTGGTGGCCCCAGAGCCCTGTTCAGTCTAAACCCTTCGGATCACTGTGCAATTTTAGAATACAATTGCTTTCTTATTTATGCCACAGGAGAGTCATACTTTGGATCTGGACAAGTCTCCTTTCCTTACAGATTTAATTTGCTGTAAGCTTATTGCAATTAAATTGATAGAAGCAGAAGAGCTTTGACGATATTCAATTAAGTTTGACACAGTGTTTGACAATTCTTTGCTTGGAAAGGGAACAGCGTTCCTTCAGTAGAGCTCTGGAAATACTGTCAATCATCTTCTTTTCAGTGGGAATGGTTCAGTGAAAGAACTATTTGTTCCAAATGGTGGTTTTCCCACAAGTTTTCTGGGTTAATGTTAGCCTTTGTTACTTTTCTGGTAACACACGCAGGACCCAGGTTGGAAAACAGACTCTGAAAGCCTGGTATCTGGATTTGATACCAGGCTTCCGTGCTTACCAACACTGTAAGGCTCAGAGTATTGCTTACATTTTCTCATCACCAAAGCAGGGAACAAAACAATACCTTAATGCTAGAATGACATTTTACTGACATTTACATATGGTAGCTTTCTCTTCTCATAATATTTATTCTTATAAGTTGATTTATTTGCATGAGCTTTATTAGGAAAACATCGTACCCATAGCAAATCAATTCATCCCTCAAATTCCAAGCATCGCATCAAAACTGTACTCTCTACCATAATTCACTTAGTCTCTTATGCAGTTATATCCTAAAGATCACAAACACAGAATAGAAAGACAAAATTATAATTGCTATTTACAAATATAGAAACCAAATTTCCAGGAGAACTTAAATTTTGAAGTCTTTAGCCACCAAAAAAACAGGTTTCCTGCCAAACCTGGAAAATGGTAGAACTTTCCTGCAGCCCACCCTGGGCCTCCATTCCAAGAATCCCTTCCAGCTCTCATAGCCACAGCATGGCTGGTGTTCTGTTTTTGCTCCTTTGTAATTTTGCCTCCCCATTCCTGCCTTTGTTCATCAGTTCCTGCTCTTCTCTCTCTTGTTCCCTATTTCCAGTTCTAAACATCAAGATTTAACTCATTTATAGATGATACATTGCCATAGGCACCTTTATATAGTGCTATAAGTAATTTGAAGATAAGCTTACAAACGCTAATCTTAGAAAATTTCACAAATAATGACATCTGGTTGTTGTTTTGTATGTTTTGTTTTACGTCAAAGGAAATCCAAGAAATTTGTTAATAGTTTGGGCTGGAGAGAATTAAAACAGATTCTGTCAGCAGAGGGGCTTTGAAGATAGTTATGATTTCCTCAGGAAGAGGAAAAAGCACCATGAGGGAAGAGAGCCCAGGAATGTATTGGGGAACTATGGATCATCTGATGGTCTTCGAGCTCTAAGAGCTGAATATGCAAAAGCGGTTGCACTGTCGTCTGGAGTGGCTGAAGCGGTATACTTAGATTTCATTGGCAGTAAGGAAACCTCTAGGCAAGAATAGCTACAAGGACCATTCTGCCTTTATATGTTGACACTTGTTTTCTCAGCTTCATTCAAATTCCACTACATTTATCATATGAACATCAAATTTCTCTCTGCTTAAAAGACGAATACAGGGAACACTTCTGCATTCCTGGTGGGAATGCAAGCTGGTACAGCCCTTTTGGATGTCAGTATGGTGATTTCTCAGAAAATTAGAAAACAACCTTCCTCAAGACCCAGTAATACCACTTTTGGGCATATATCCAAAAGATGCTCAATCGTGCCACAAGGATATTTGCTCAACTATGTTCATAGCAGCGTTGTTTGTCATAGCCAGAACCTGGAAACAACCTAAATGTCCCTCAATCAAAGTGGATAAGGGAAATGTGGTACATTTATACAATGGAGTTCTACACAACAGAAAAAAATGATAACATCTTGAATTTTGCAGGCAAATGGATGGAGCTAGAAAACATCATTTTGAGTGAGGTAACCCAGACCCAGAAAAACAATTATCACATGTACTCACTCATAAGTTGTTTTTTGACTTAAAGCAAAGAAAACCATCCCACAAATCACAATCCCAGAAAACCTAGACAACAATGAAGACGCTAAGAGAGACTTACATAGATCTAATCTACATGGGAGGTAGAAAAAGACAAGATCTCCTGAGTAACATGGAACATGGGTGGTGTGAGACAATGGTCTGTATTCTGTCAATTATATTTTAAATAAACGCTGATTGGCCAGTAGCCAGGCAGGAAGTATAGGCAGGACAACCAGAAAAGAAGTATAGGCAAGTCAATGAGAACAGAAGAATTCTATTGAGCAGTCCTGTCCCAACCACAGAAGAAGCAAGATGTGACTGCCCCGCTGAAAAGGGTACCAAGCCACGTGGCTAGCATAGACAAGAATAATTGGCTAATATAAGTTGTAAGAGTTAATAAAAAGCCTGAGATACTTGGCTGATCAGTTTATAATTAATATAGACTTCTTGTGATTTCTTTGGGACTTAATGACTGTGGGAACTAGCAGGACAGAAACCCAGACAACACATGGGAACCTTGGGAGGAGAGAGGCAGGGAGGAAAGCAGAGAGAAATGTAGAGCTCAATGAAAATCAATAAAAAAATAAAAGAAAGATAAAGAAAGAAAGAAAGAAAGAAAGAAAGAAAGAAAGAAAGAAAGAAAGAAA
>JABTXL010001887.1:6770354-6802635 GCA_025134845.1 Neodon shergylaensis
TGCATTCATGTATTCCTTCCTATTGAGACATAATGCATAATGGTAAACTAATGTAGTCTAGGTGCGCTAATTTAAATGCCTTCATAGTATATATTCATCATGCATGCTGGTTTCATCATGACATTTTCTTACATATACATGATGCATTTTTATCATATTCAGATCTGTCCTAGACACTTTTCCCCCAAGTTCTTCTAGAAAATGCCTAATAGATATTATAAAAATATGAAAACCATGTTTTACATTTGTCATTTAGTTTTAATGCTACATTTAGAAAAATAAATTATGTGATTAAGAGTAGAAAACTTTCAAAATGTCAAAATTCTCAAACTGTAGTGAATGGGATATACAGCAATTTAAATTCTCTCAAAATAAAATTGAGCAACCATAAACACTGTGTTAAAAATAGTGGAATACATTGTGGTTTTATTCTCATAATGTAAGCATCAACAGTGTTTGTGATACCTTAATAAAAAATCATCCATTTATTTACTACTCAGTCCATTCATTTATATTTATTACAGTGGATCTTAATCTTAAACAGTACTCAAAATAAAGTACATTTCTTTTAGTGCTGGGAACCAAACCCGGGGTTCTGTATTTGCTAGGTAAGAGCTAAATCACCAACCCCACAAAATCTTATTATATAAAAATGTCTATTCTGAGTCTCTACCTATAAATCCCTGTTGTTTCTTTATCAATACGATACAACCTTAAAAGAATTCCTCTGGTATCGTACATCAAAGAAATATATCTAAAATGATGGAAGATGTTTACATCCAAGAGAAAAATGAGAAAATAGAAATGAACTTTGAAGTTATCCTGGTCTAGATTTAAGCCTTCATTCTCATTCAACTAGCTATGTAACTTTTGGTAAATATTACTTATTCAAGTTCATCTGACCGTAAGGAATGCACAAGTTTTGTAACTGGAAGCATAACCACACCTCTTATCTGTGGATGTTAGCTTTGAAGCTTTAGATATGAGTGTTTCACTGGAATATGAAGGAGGTTAAGAAATTGCTCAAGGGCTGTGGGGAGGTGCTTTCCAGGGAAGACAGATAGCACGCTGACAGAAAGTTAAAAGAAAGCAATGGAACAGGTAGGGTTAAACTGGGGTGAGGAAGCATTGTGTAGGGTAGAAAAGGGAATACAGGGAGTGACAAAAGACCTTTTAAAAAAACAAGTGGGCTAAAAATTCATGATGGGAAATTCACAAAGAATCTATAACAGTTTAAAAGAAGATACATGGAAACTTCCTATTATAGAATCTTATCATAGAGATATAGACAGAAGTAGAGATAGATAGAGAGATGAAGTTACCCTAAAATAGGGCAACAATGCAACAATGTCCATTAATTAACACAGTGACCCACAACTGAGTGTGGTGCAGAGAGAATAAGAGATTTCACAATGCCTGGTGATAAATGGAACATACATATTGTACCCCTCCTCCCAAGGCCCAGAAATCATTGCGGAAGAAATAGCAGGTGGGGTGTAAGGACTAGAAGTCGTGAATAACTACAATGACTCAGTGCATTCTGAACACCGAAGTTCAGCTGCACATATGATCTCATAATAATTGAAACACCACAGGTAAAACCTGGGCAAGTCCAAGCCGCACCAAATCCCAGCATGGAGGTGGAAGTCAAACCTGAAATCCCACCCCTTGCTGTGAAGTTGTTGACAATTGTTAGTGGTTGGGAGAAAGAGTTTTCGCTAAGATTATTGTTTCTGGTAATCAGACACTACTCCAGCAAATGACCGCCCGAGAATATTTGGACAATGTAAAATGGTATCAGCGGATTAACATATATATAGTATACATTAAAATGTATATATAAACATATTTATATATAATGTGTGTATACATATATAGATATTTGGATACAAAGTTGGATGGGTAAGGAAAGGGATTTGTCTGTGAGGAGTGAAGGGGGTGATGAATGCAAAATGCATGTTGCATGAAACTCTCAAAGAGATAATGAAATATGAGACAGTGAACTGCAATAAATCACACAACTATAAACCTCATGATACGAAAACCACCCTGAAAAGAGGCCAAGTCGGGAGGGAAATGTGTTGGCACTGAGGGTCTAGCACAGTGGTTCTCATCCTGTGGGGGTCAAATGATCCTTTCACAGAGGTCGTAAATCAGATATCCTGCATATCTGATATTTATATTACAATCCCTAATAATAGAAAATTACAGTTATGAAGTGGCAATGAAAATAATTTTACATGAGGAACTGTATTAAAGAGTCCCAGTATGTGGAAGTTTGAGAACCACTGGTCTAGGGGCTGTTGGAGAGAGGGAGGGGTGGATATGGTCAGGATACATTGTATACATTCATTACATTCATAACATTTTCAAAGAAGAGATGTTTTTAAGTGAGAAAGCTATTCTGTCAAAAGCTATACAAATAAATATGACTAAACATTGAGTAAAAAGCAGCTTATGGTTTATCTGGTTTACATATAGTTGTAATTGGTTTTGTAAAACCCAGTGACTATGTATCTTAGGAATACACACACACACACACACACACACACACGGTAATTCTATGAGGAAGCAGAAGTGATGTCTCTGTTGGAGAGTGTGTTTGTTTAGGAATAAAAAGGGATATGTAGTCCTCGTTTCCTGTGAGCATCTGTATTACCGGGCTGCCTGTCACATGTGCATCTCTGGACTCTCAGTGCAAATACCTTTACATTCTCTTTTAGGAGAATTTCGAAGTCTTGGAGCAAACCTAGGAAACGTACTTTAGTGGTATGAGTTCTGTCTTCAACTACAGGAAAAACCTCCACCTCATGCATAATCAAAATGCCTTTTTTTGTCCTCCTTGCTCTAGGGCTCAGCTCCAAACGGAGTTGTAGGCTTTAAGCTAAGAAGAAACAAAGCGAGGAGCTATTCGTTTGTCTGTGTTTCCTCTTCCTGTGCATGGCTGTTTGGAAAGACCCTCCCTTGGCATTTGAGTAAGCCACAGAAACCAAGAGTGTTTAGGAAGTTCTTCTCTTAGCATTTGAGTAAAGCCACAGGAGCCCTCATTTCCTAAAGCAGACTATAACACAGACTCAGTCTCCCAATTAGGTCTCAGCCCCTTTGTCCAACCACTCTCCCACTCTCCCCCACATATAATCACAGCAAGTTGTCCTGCTTCTTTGACTCATAGGCCTTCACGTCACATAGAAAAATTGTTAAGTAGTGGATGTTTTCCTCTCTGAAGCAGCCTGCTGTTATGGCTGCCTAACCATGAACACACCCAAGGATGAAAATCATAGTACATTTCCCCCTTACGTATTATCTAGCCTGCTTCTTCACCCACCACCAGAATTATGGAAAGTAACACCCAAACCATCCCAAACAGTTGAGCTATTGCTATGATGGAATTTTCTCTCATCTACCATTGCCCTTACCTCTTCGCTCTGCTTCTAACACTAAGAAAAACATTCTGAGCAGTCGAAATTGGAGTGAGCTGGGTTAAGGTCTATTTCTCCTATGCTCTTGGCATGATCTGGGATGCTTTCTGCCAAATTCCAGGCAGCTGTGTGAAATCTTGTGCTAAGGAATGACCAAACACGTTAGTTAGGTATGCTGGTACTATTGTTGGTGAGGATTTATAAGTTTCCCTTTTAAGTTTTAGATTTATAAGCACCCAAATAATCACTTGCTCTGTCCAACCAGGGCTGTAATTTCCTGTGAGAACGTAGGTACACACATTTAACACTGCAAAATATCATTGATATTTCAAGTTATGCAGACTCTTACAAGATTTATGTACTTACTACACATCAATGTTCATCAGTTCTGCTGGCTAACACACATGATGTCCTGATGCGTAAGTCCGGTTGTTCCTTTCTACTGACCCAACACTAGCACTTCCCAATCTCCTGAGCCTTGAATACCTCATGCAGAGCTGTCATAAGGTTTAACAAGGAACAATGTGCTCATTTTGCTTTCTTGTATCATTCCACAGTTAATGATAGCAGTCACTAGAAGGGATGCATTGTACTTCCGGCTTTATGTTGAACAACTGTAAAGTGCTGGGGAGCCACCACTCTTGTCTTTATCACAAAAAACAAAAGATGAACAAATTAGAAATCAATGACTATTTTGCCCTCATAAAAAAGAGATTGTGAATGAAATAACACCAGAGAAAGATGAATTTAGAGACACATACCAGATCCACCAGCTTATAGCAAAAACTGGAAGAGCTGAAAAAAAGATAAGAACCCTTAAATTGGGGATTTTCATACACTTCAGGGGCTGTAGTGGCCAAAAAAAATAGATAACAAGGAAGAACAAATGATCAATGTACTCACATATTTAGAAACTCTTTAAAAAGAAATAAAAATAAATACCTTATGTGGAGCACACTTATAAATCCAGAATTTAGGAGGTAGTAATAGAAGAATCAGGAGTTTGAGGACAACCTGAACTATGTAGTGAGTTTGAGGCAAGCCTGAACTACATGAGACTATTTCCCCAACAAACAAGCAAAAATGCTGGAAGAAAAATGAAGTGTGTTCTTGATGTGTGTCTTAATAGTCTGAACATTGAGAAAGAATTTGTGAGCTTGAAAATAGAGCAATAAAACATTCTAAAAGGAAAAACAATGCAAAGTATGAAATAATGACAACTCTAGGTAATCTGAGAATCAAAGGTTGTGATTGTAATACTGTCAGGGGAAGGAAGCAATGGAACGAAGGGTTTCCCCTGATCAGCTAGGAAAATTCCTCTATTGGAGAAGTATGGCAGAATTGACCTGTAGTATACAGGAAACCTCATAAACAGATTTATAATGACACACAATGCAAATTAGCAGGTTACCAATAAGATCAAGAGACTTGATCACAGTTCCTTCATATTGACACATTCCTCTCTCTGAGTGGCAGCACAGGTCATGAACAGAGTGTGTTAGAAGATCCAATCTTGAGATTGAAGGTGTCTGTTGAATTTGGACCACAGGTTCACAGTGTGTCTCTGGCAGTGTCCCGCCTTGTGCAGCATTCTCTTCTGTCCTCACTGACTGTTCTCCACAACGATCTACAAAGACAGAGTCACTGCTGAGGTGAAGCCCAAAGAAACTGAAATAGCAGATACTGTTCTGGCTCTTTTTCAAGTTTGAATATCCTGTATTGGTTCACAGCCTCCGACTAAGTATCTTGACCTTTGTTTAGGAATTTATCAAACTGAAATGCTTTGGTACAGTGTGTTTGGGAGCAGGTTTTAGATACATGAAACAGCTGGAATAGCATTAGGAAACATACATGAGGTTGTACCTTTAAATTAATGTGTGGTTGATATCAAATAGGCAAAGAGCACACTGAAGAGAAAAAGAGGACCCTGGGTCAGTGTGACTCAGAGAAGAAGATTGCATTTGAGGTATGTGTGTGTGTATTGAATGTATCCCTGGCAAAAGCATACATTAATTATGTTTATAGGAAAGAAAGCTGAAAAAGATGTGATATAGTAATGATGACACAAGCTTAACAGAAGACAAGTCTGTGGCTTAAAGCATGAGACGTATATTGTTATTTGAAATAATAAGAGAAGGATAGAAAAGCCCTACGAGGAAGGGGGGTCTTGAATGACAGACACAGTAGAGAAATGTAAAGAAAAGATGAGAAAAGAAAGGCTGGACCTGAAATCTTCATAGGATTCTTGCCTACCCTCAGAGAGTATGGTAGGAAATATGGAGGACACTCTGGATTGACCCAGGACACATGGGTCTCTATGCCTCAGTTTTTCATCTTTAAAAGCAGAGTGTTAACGGTGTGGTTAAATAGATATGAAATTGGCAGGGCATCAGTATAGTATGATGGCTGTGAGTACACATCTGGTCAGATTTTATGGGCTTCTGTTTCTACTCTGGTACTCATTAGTTGTATGGAAGGTAAAGAAGAAGAAGAAGAAGAAGAAGAAAACACTGTAATTTTTCTTCTGAACCTTCTAGTATTTGGTTCTCTTGACCTATTCCAATAATGGCCATTCAGATCTTGAAATAAAGCTAACAGGATTTGCCTGAAGATTTAAAAGTCAAATTTGGGCATCGCTACTTGAACTTGCCTGGGGATAGATATTAGAAACACGGAAACATGAAGCCAGCACTATTGCTCAGCAGGTCAAGGCACTTGAAACAAAGACAAATGACCTCAGTGTCATTCCCAGAACTCACATAGTGGAAGAAGAAAGCCTTTGCATATATGCCATGGCATGCCATAACCACACATATACACAATAAATATGTAAATATAATATCACTTAAAAAAGAAAAGTTGTGATAAAAGTAACAGAAAAATACATCTCTTCTAAAATCATTAAAAAGAATTAGGGGTTTCATTTGGAAGAAACTTTCAACATGACTGTGATGGAGCACACTGGTGATACTAGCACCCAAGAGGCAGGCATGATGTCTGCAAGCTTCAAATTAGGCTATCGGGGCTATATGCATATCAAAAATAACAAAACTAAAATAGATAGAAACCTGAATTACGTGACCTTATTAAATACCTGGATTGAATTCCTACCACTTATGTTAATTCATTTAAAATGAAACTCAGATAAAAGAGGGACTTTCCACAGATGTGTGGGTGGGGCAGGCAGGGAGGAACTAGTGGCTGGGACATCTTTGAAGAGATATCAGGCAAGCCCTGAGAGATGCTGAGCTGAAGCAGAGCAGTGGGGCCAATCGTGGAGACTGTGAAGGAAGCTCTTAGAGCAGATGGAAACCAAATGCCAATCCTTGGAGAAAATGACTATGACTTGGTGAAAGGAGAAAGAGAAAATTGCAAAACAGGAAAACAAACCCACCGGGAAAGGAAGTTCTCACAACACATCCAGCAAATTCCAGTCAGCCAGACTAGGAACAGAGAATCCACTAAGAACATTTGGAAGCAGTTCCCTAAGCGTTGAAGATTTCTGTATGCTGTTACATATTCACGCTCAACGTTCATATTAGAAGCGCTACTGTGTCTGCACTGAGGCAAGGGAGCCTGTAGGACTGGAGGTGGCCCTTGTGTTGCTGCCAGGCTGTGATGACTCCTCTGTCTCAAGGGGACAGCTTGGCTTTTAAAGAACTTGATGCTACTCCAAGTTCTGCCTACCAGCTTTCAAAGTCCTTTTATTTAAAAGATGCCTGATTGCCACACCTAAAGCTTCCTCTACTGGAGGGTTCCAGCTGGACACAGATTCTCTACTGCCTCCTGGCAGTACATTCGGATCTAGCAATTTACTCATCGACACGATTGTGCTCAATTGTTCGCCCTGTGGTGGGCTCAGTGTGGCACCCAATGGCACCGTGTGCCACTAAGGACGCAGGATCAAGTGAGACATGAAGCCTGCCCCGTGGGAAAACAAAAGCAGTAATTACCTGATGAGCTGTACAGGTACAAAGTATGGAGCAAACGCTGAAGGTGGAGCCTGGCTGCCTAAGCATGTGTCAATGCAAATGATACTTTCCCGGGAGGCACGCCTCGTTCAGCCTCCCGCTCCTTTTTTATGAGCTTTAAACGTAATCGGCCTGTGGGTAGCTGTTGTTCCCTACAGATAGGCCTCACTTTAAGAGTGCATTCCTGAATCTCTTGACTTGCCAGTTACTGTCCCACGTGATCCCTGGTTGCCTGGGGTATTTATTATTGCTCAACAGTACAGGTGTGATATCTCTACCAGAGCCAAAGCCCATGGCCACCACAGGAAGCGCAGGATTTTCGCCTAACAAACAATCAGGACCCTGCTTTTGATTTTGTTTTCTTACTAAACTGAGGTGTTGCCTAAAAACACAGGTTTAAAAAAAATACAGTTTTACCTTAAGTTTGTCTTAGAAAGTATACAGGTTTCAATGAGATATTTGGAAGAATTTTCCCTTCTCTGTTCTTTTAAGGATATTCTTAGATATTATGTCTCACAGTTTTCTAATATCCGAACAGAAAAGAGCCTTAAAAATGGTCGGATGCATGCCTTTTGTCCTGTTCTTGAATCTAGTCCTTACTCCTTCATGTTGGCATCTAGAACTGTCCAACAGTGGGTGGCACAAGGCTGTGTTCATGCCTGGTCCATGCTTTAGAAGACTTCAGAACAAAGACTTCCATTATCTGTGGAGTATTACATAATCTCCAAATTGCTTTCACTTGTGTATCCTCTTTTGGTTGCAGCTGGTGTTGTCACTGCCTTATGAAAACAGCCACCCAGATGGCTGGGTTCTAGTCACCACTTCATAGAATGGTGACAGTAAAACCTTTTCAATGCTCCTGTGTGACTGTCTGGAAAAGAAAATTATGGGCACTCCAATTAGGAAACTACAGGTTCCAGCGAGGCACATGGCACATGCCTGCAGTCTCAGCCCTTGGACTGCAAGTTCAAGGCTAGTTGGGGTTGCATAGATAGAGAGCACTTGCCTCAAAACAGAAAGACGAACAAACGAACAAAAGAACGAGAGAGTGGCTCAGTTTTTTAAAGTGCTTGTTGTATATGCCTGGAGACCGGAGTTCAGATCCATGCACCCACCCAAACTCTGCCTGCAGCGGTGTGCATGCGTAACCATGGTGCTGAGAAAGAGGAGACAGTAGTTCCTGTAGCTCATTGGCCTAGCAAATCAGAGAACTCCAAGTTATTCAAGTGTGGTAGTTTGAAAGAAAATGGCCCCCCAATGGGAGTGGCACTAATAAGAGTTGTGGCCTTGTTGGTGTAGGTGTGGTCCCATTGAAGGACGTGTGATACTGTAGAGGCGGGCTTTGAGGTTTCATATATGTGCAAGCCATGCCCAATGTGGCAGATCACTTCCTGTTGCCTTTAGACCAAGAGGTAGAATTCTCCAGCACCATGTCAGCCTGCACGCCACCATACTCCCAGCTGCCATGCTCCCCCCCATAATGACAATATGAAACGGTCTCAGATAAATGTTGTCTTTTTTTTTATAAGAGTTGCAATCATGGTATCTCTTCATAGCAATAAAAGCCTTAACTAACACAGTGAAAAACCTGGTCCCACAGGTTGGTTAGAAACCCTGAATCAGCAAACAAGGTAGGGAGTGACTGAAGAAGATGCCTGGAGTTAATCTCACATGTGCACACACATGCACGCATGCCAGCACACAGACATACACACAGCCTTATGAGCACATGCATACAAGGTGGTCAAAAGGAGGAGTGGCTGAGCACCAGAACATGCCGGATTCCTAAGGGCAAATATATCCAACCCCAGTGTTCAAGCTTCAATGTGGTTGCTAGAATTGACAAAACAGAGCAATAAAAGCTTGCCATGTGGTGCACGCCTTCATTCCCACACCCATGCGGCAGAGGAAGGAGGATCTCTAATATATTCCTGAGCTTCACCATTGGTGTGACGAGTGAGCGCCACTGAGTTCTTTTCTCAGGCAGGGCGCTTCACAATGGCAAAGATTCTAGAACTGCTGGAGTTATCAAACACTAAACATGTTCAGCAGTGCCGATGGTGAGCTAGTCACCAAGCTCACTTCATCACCCTGAAAATTCTTGCTGCCTATTGGGGGGGGTGGCCATTATTATCTTTTTTCCGGTAGGAAAAACTAAGCCTTAAATAAATACAAACAACCTACCAAATGGTGGAACACTGGGAATCTGGTATTCCTAGATTTAATCCCAGACTTTGAAACTTAAACCCTAACCTCTGAAATTCCATGACAATATTTCATAAAGTGCAGTACACAACTTCCCCCTGAATTAATTGTGTTTTTCCTAGGAAATTTAGCAAGCCATCGGTTCCCCCAGACATCTCAGAGACACAGAATCAGAATTTTCTGGAGACGGGCTGTAGGCGTGTCTGGCTGGAGCTCTTCTCGTGTGGAAGACCATGGTCACCATGGTTAGAAACCACAGCTCTGCCACTTCCCCTACTAATTCTTCTTCTTTTTTTTTTCCTCTTTTTTTTTGAGTGGGGCAACATTAGAGGAAAATTTTGGGCTTCATTTCACACCCCTAAAGTAGACTCGCAGCATTGACTGAAGTTGTTGTTTTGTAAATCGATGGTTGGCATGGCATGTACTTAGACTATAGAGTGAGCAGCTTGCACCAGGATTTATACAGAATTGGAATGCAGAGACTTTTGCTCTTTCCATTTTCTTTTTTAAAAAATTTTTTATTAATTTTATTGAGCTATTGAGCTATATATTCTTCTCTGCCCCCCTCTTCATCTCCCCTACCCTTAGACTTTCTCCCATGATCCTCATGCTCCCAATTTACTCAGGAGATCTTGTCTTTTTCTACTTCCCATGTAGATAAGATCCATGTATGTCTCTCTTAGGGTCCTCATTATTGTCTAGGTTCTCTGGGATTGTAAATTGTAGACTGATTTTCTTTACTTTATGTCAAAAAGCCATTTATGAGTGAGTACATATTATATTTGTCTTTCTGGGTATGGGTATGGGTTACCTCACTCAATATGATGTTTTCTAGATCCATCCACTTGCCTGCAAATTTCAAGATGTCATTTTTTTCTGCTGTGTAGTACTCCATTGTGTAAATGTACCACATTTTTCTTATCCATTCTTTGGTCAAGGGGCATTTAGGTTGTTTCCAGGTTCTGGCTATGACAAACAATGCTGCTATGAACATAGTTGAGCACATGTTCTTGTGGTACGATTGAGCATCCTTTGAGTATATACCCAAAAGTGGTATTGCTGGGTCTTGAGGAAAGTTGTTTCCTTATTTTCTGAGAAATCACCATACTGACATCCAAAGGGGCTGTACCAGCTTGCACTCCTACCAGCAATGCACAAGTGTTCCCTTTTCCCCACAACCTCTCCAGCATAAGTTGTCATCAGTGTTTTTGATCTTGGCCATTCTGACAGGGGTAAGATGGAGTCTTAGAGTTTGATTTGAATTTCTCTGATGGCTAAGGATGTTGAGCATTTCTGTGTCTTTCAGCCATTTTAGATTCCTCTGTTGAGAGTTCTCTGTTCTTTTATGCTGGGAGCCGATTTGAGTGGCTACCATTACAAGATGGCATTTGGTGGCTGTTCTTTCCTGCTGGTCAGGGAGTTCGCCGCACTTTTAAATATTAAAAAAATTGCTGAGAGGGGAAAATATCAAGTCTCAGAACTTTGTCCTGCAGAGTCAGCTCAGAGGTAGAGCATTTCCTTTGCCCTGTGTTTGCCCTTCTACTATTCAGCAACCTAAGTAAGATGAAACCTCAGAAAGCCAGAGTTTATCGAGAGAGGCTGAATAGATTGATCAATAGTGCTTCTGTCCCTCTTTCAGGATTCCTATTTGTAGTTATTATCTTCTTTAAAATTTTTGCTATAATGATCTCTTAGGTAGGGTACAGTCCTGAGTCATTCAGGGGTCCCCAATGAACAAAGGGCTGCTAGAGTGGAAAAAATCATCATTTCTGACCTACAAGGAATAGAATGCCATGAAGACACCACAGATTTTCAAAAATTCTCCTAAAATGTACAAAACGTGTTCTCTGTGGGAACAGGCACAAGAGGCTATGAGACCATTGCTCTTCCACTAGGAGTCCCGTATCAGGCATGAAGTCTTTCTCCTTCAAATGTGAGCATGAGTTTATGTTGCTCTGTGCTGCCTCACTTGGAATCTGAGTGTCCCTCTGTAGCTGCTTTGTCTGCCATGTCGTCCTTCAAAGCAGAAGTATAATGAAACGAACCCAGTTCATCTCTTCCCTTGCACTGATTCCAAACACGCATCCATAATTTGGGTGCACTGTTGAATCTCAGTTTTCAAAACTAGAATCACACGGGATCACTAATCTTTATTTCTACAACTGTCTTATAAAATAGTGCTAGCTCAATTAACCCTCTTCCAGTTTTTCAGCTTATCAAATTTGTGTATGCCTGCTTGGGACTTACACAAATTAGTCACAAGAACTGTCTTCTGTAGGCAGTATTCTTTTCATGATTAAGAACACAAACTCTGAAAAGTAAAGATAACTACAGAAATCAAAGGTACAGCTGATGGCCAAGTCAGAACCATAATTAGGTCGCTTCGTACAAAGGGCTTTCCTCTTCAAGAAAACTCTATGTGGCAAAGCCTTCAAAAATAAATGGGATGAAGCCTACTTGATCATAATGGATAAAGCTAAATAAGGAGAACCCAAAGAAAAACATATAGGCATCCTCCTGAATATTAACCTTCATCAGGCGAGGAAAGGAGACAGAGACAGAGACCCACATTGGAGCACCGGACAGAAATCTCAAGGTCCAAATCAGGAGCAGAAGGAGAGAGAGCACGAGCAAGGAACTCAGGACCGAGAGGGGTGCACCCACACACTGAGGCAATGGGAAAGTTCTATCGGGAACTCACCAAGGCCAGCTGGCCTGGGTCTGAAAAAGCATGGGATAAAACCGGACTCATTGAACATAGTAGACAATGAGGACTACCGAGAACTCACGAACAATGGCAATGGGTTTTTGATCCTACTGCACGAACTGGCTTTGTGGGAACCTAGGCAATTTGGATGCTCACCTTACTAGACCTGGATGGAGGTGGGTGGTCCTTGGACTTCCCACAGGGCAGGGAACCCTGATTGCTCTTTGGGCTAACGAGGGAGGGGGACTTGACTGGGGGAGGGGGAGGGAAATGGGAGGCGGTGGCGGGGAGGAGGCAGAAATCTTAAATAAATAAATAAATAAATAAATAAATAAATAAATAAAAATAAAAAAAGAAACTCAAAAAGTAAATAAATAAATAAATAAATGGGAATTGAAATTGACTTTTTTCTATACCCTTTTTTCTGTATTTCATGTTGATCTAGCTTCTCCCTTCTATGATGCCCATGTCTGTCCCAAGCACTTCACAGAAGCAAACCAAAAGACTCCCTGACTCTAAAAGCTGAGAAATTTTTAATACAAAACCTGCTTAAGGGGCTCAGTGTTGATTGTATTTCTAGTCTTTGTGGGTGGCCTGCTGCAACTCCCAAGACCTCCACCATTGTAGAGGTGGAGCAAGGGCTGATGGCTCACTGGGGAATTAAAAGCTGTTATTTTGCCTTTCAAAACAACAGCTGAGCCAGCCAAGCCCATCTCAGCACACACACACACACACGCGCACACACACACACACACATACACACACACTCACACCACCTGCATAGGGATTAGCCTTCAGGCTCAACCCCACCCACTCAATTGCTTCATCTAAAAGTGTTTCTCTTGCTTTTCCAAAACTCCTATCCTCATTCCGAGATCCTGGTGTGCAGATCTCAAAATCCTGGAGACCAACTGGCTAAAAGGAGTCCCAGTTCAGTACCCTGAATATGGGATCAGGGGATTTGTGTTTCTTAATTCATGCCTCTTATCTTGAAAACACATCTACCCAATGTCTTGATACTCCTTGTGTTCATGAAGAGCAAAACACAATTCAGCCTTCCTCTTCCTACGTAACAATAAGATTCTGCCTGGCCACTTGATGTGTGCCAGGTGTGCACAACAAATCAGATTGGCATCTGCCCAATCTTTAAATTCTTCCTTTGATGTTTCAGCTTAGAGCCTATGCTGCTCTTTGGAAAGAAAGACTACATGGCAGTAGCTGTACAACTATCTGAGTGTCACTTTAATTCTGTTTGCACATAGTATTTCATGGTCTTCAGAGAGCACACCAGTTTGTAGTAGGGCTGAGCACATCTCAGGCATGAAGTGACTAACCAAAGACAGACTGAAGGAACTTCAGACAGAATGAGTTTAAAACAAAGTTGAATAGAAGAAAAATCAGTTTTATTTTCCCTTCCTTTGTTTGTCCCTGTGAACTTTTGTTCCATCATGACTGTTCTTCCTTTGGAATCTGGCATCTGCTGTTCAAAACACCCCCTCATGCTCAGACATGTTTACGAACTTTTCTCAGCAAGTTTTGACATTACCTTGCTGGGACATTCTATCAGAAGCTTTGCCTTGTGGCCAAATTTGAACAAATTCACAACCACTGTTCTAGGTGGGAGGACCCCCTCCAGTGATCACAGTGTTTGGGGCCAATGTGGTCAACCTCAGCTTTAAAAAAAAAAGAGTAGAGCTAAGCAGAATCTTAAAACTCTGCCTAGTGCTGATTCCTAGATTTCTTCCCACGAAAAGTGTAGGTTGGAGCTTACATAAGCTCATCCCAAACTTTCAAATTCCCTCTGGAAACATCCAGAAGATGGTCCAGGTCCAAGATAGTCATAACGGTGGCCAAGGGGGAAAAACAGTTGGAAATGATTATAATAAAGAGGAATAGGAGGGGAGTGCTTGGAAAATAAAACAGGGTAAATTGCACTGTACAAAAATAAGAAAGCCCAGCCCTGTTGAACGGCTACAAGGTCTTAGGCCCTCTTCAAACACTTAAAGTGTAGTCTTGTCTTCATCCTCTCCTGTGAAGACAGTGTTGTGGCTAGCGATGTACTCTTCTAAAACGATAGGTGAAAGTCATAACCCCAGCAACCTTGTTAAGAAACAGAAACAGAACATATGAGGTATGGGCAGAGTAGGGTAGATCCAGCCAATATGACCAATTGCCTTATGAATCTGCATAGTGAGAAATACCCCAATGGGGAGATTATTTACGCAGTAACACAAGGCCTACTTCCACTAGCCAAGGAGAGAGGCGTTCACCTGTGACGCATTATTCTTTCACAGTCCTCAGAGGAACCGTCCCTGCTGACACCTTGTGAGACAGTAAATTTCTGTTCCTTTTGCTGCACAGCTTGTATGTCTTTGGTACTGAGGCTCAAGAAAATTAGGGAACCAAGGTTCAGATATATTATGAGATCCATTTGTGTCCAATGATCTCATGCTTACACACAAAGCTCCAGGAAAACCAGAGCTGGAATTTACCATGATTCCTTTCAAGAGAACATGGTAACGTTATAGTGTTCAAATATGTATCTGAACCTTTAAAACTCCTTGAACAATATGCCACACCAGGATAAGAATCATTTTCATACTAAAGTACCTTGCATTTTAGAATGTAAAGACAATTGTTGAAATAGGCAGAGAAATGAGAGAGGCACACTGAAGTGAAGGCTCCTGAATCCGCAGCCAAACGTTTCAGGAGTCAGGCTGACTCCATTTGGAAGAATATGGAAGAATCAGCCTAGCATGAAGTTATGAAATGTGATCGCTCACTAGGTCATTCTGCATAGGCCTTCACCTCTGCGTTCAGCATTCTCTTTGAAGTCCCTGACCTCTCTCTTGCCACGGAACTGTTCAGTAACTACTCTGAACTGAATGGAACATCCCAGCCTGCCCTGCTGATGTAATCAGACAAGGCTCACCCTGCACAGCCAGAGTCTCTGATTAGCATTCGTTTCAGCAAATGGAGTGGGGCCCTGGGGAGTCATTAATGTACCTAAGGCCTGCGCTCAGGCATAAGCCACATAAACCTCAAGAATAAGAATGATCAAGTCATGCCTCATTTTTAACATGCTAGTTCTACTGGAAACTCCTGCAGACTCTTTTATTTTCTGTCTGAATTTCAATAAATGCTGTGCTATTAACAACTGAAAGAGCATATCTTATATTTAACAAGAGATATCACAGAATTCCAGGATGATAGATCTGTGGAGACCACCTGGTCTAATCATGGCCTCATTTTGTAGATGGACAAAATGAGAGTGAGAGAGGGACATCTTCAGGCCACCCATATATGTAAGACTCAAGACAGATGGCAAGAGCCAAATGTCCAGAACACCTGCTGCTGGATAGTGTCTTTGAGATATGACAGGGAAGGTGCATCATTGTGGTCACCTACATAAGAACTGAATAATGACAACATCAGCTGATATGCCACAGTGGATGGGGGAAATTTCACAAGGTCTTCCACCTACATGAAGAGCTGCAGGCGACAAAGGCTTCTGAGAGAGGGAGATTGGTTTTCTACAGGACGAGGTCTCTGATGGATTAACCAACCCTAAGTGGCCAGTCCTAAACACAGCTACACATGAACAACACTGAATGGGTAGGGTGTGTGTGTGTGTGTGTGTAATAATAAAGAAGGAATCATAAATTTGAGAGGAAATGGGGGAACACAAGAAGAGTTGGGAAAAGTAGAAGGATGGATAAAAATTATGTAACTCAAGAATTCATGTATGATTTTTTTCCAAAGCAAAAAGGCAAGGAGGAATTTTAGTGTTTTTATCACAGTGGAATGATAACATGTTAGTAGAGATAGTCTGAACCTCATTTAAGCATTAACATGTAAATTTTTTCTTATCCGTTAAACTTTTATAAATTTTTTGGCTTTTCCTATAATAAATCAAGTTAATTTATTGTAAGCTCAAAAACCACACTCTAATACCTTACAGAAGACTTAAAATTGCATAGCTGAAAGAGAAATATTAATTCCTCCCTCCCTTACCCTTCATCAAAAGCTGTCTGTTTTCAAGACTTCCTGAGCTCAGCAAATGTCATGTGCACACATGCTGCACTTAGACAGACTTCCGGGCATTCTACCTGACTCTTCTATCTCCTATCCTATGTGCAGTACAGCCAAAGGCTCTAGTGTCTCCTCCTTTAAGATTAAGTTCACAATGTGCTACATGGCACTGCCATACATCAACTCAGTCCCTAAGCCCCCAATGTTCCACATGGTACTGCTGTATCCCAACTCAGTCCCTAAGCCCACAGTGTTCCACATGGCACTGCTGTACTCTAACTCAGTCACTAGGAGTTCTTGTTACTCTTTGACAGTGGCATCCTGTGTAGTTCTCCATACCTCAGTTTTACCTTCATAGCCTATCCATCTTCTGTAGCCCAGTCAGCATGATCTTAAAGAGCAAGACCGCACACAGCTCAGCAGAATCAACATTCAGGCTGCTTCTCCCTCTACTGCCCTGGAATGGCCAGACTCACCTTCCATTGGCCTCTTCAAAGAACCCAGCTCATTTCTCTGCTAAGCTTGCTGTGTCTACTTCTTCCTGGAATATGCTACTGCTCTAAATTATATCACAATCATAAGGCATGAAAGGAAGGCGCTGTCAAATCGGGCGATTGTTCCCTCATTGATAATATAGAGACAAAGAACAGCTGTGTGCACTCCATGGTAACAGTGTGGTGGTGACATGCTGTATGGCTCTGGGGAGGACCTGACTTGGGTATGGAGGGAATGAAGAAATGACAAACACATGGACACACAGCCACAATG
This sequence comes from Neodon shergylaensis, assembly GCA_025134845.1. Lineage (NCBI taxonomy): Eukaryota > Metazoa > Chordata > Mammalia > Rodentia > Cricetidae > Neodon > Neodon shergylaensis. The sequence goes on from JABTXL010001887.1 coordinate 6,787,457, forward strand.
AAAAAAAAAAAAGATTGGATCAGGTGCCCTAGGTTCTATATGGAAAATCTGCTCGTGTGTGCATTGAACAGGGAGGAAGGGCTATTACACACAGCTGAACAAGGAGGCAGGATTCTTACACAATGAAAAACAAGGAAGCCGAATAAGGAGGCAGGTTTCACTCATTAAAGTAGGGATCATCTTAGCAGAGCAGTTTCAGGCTGTAAACATCTGAAAAGGAAAAGTCAGGTAGATAGCTTCTGTGCACACTGTCAACATCTGCAGTCGACACAGAAAGGCTTTGAGATCCCTCTAAAACTAACCCTGGGGAGAAGTCGTTGCCATTCCCAGGAATGGGTCTGAGGCATTGTGTCTCTGACATGGTTCTGCCAAGGTCAGCAACAACACACATCCATTCAGGACTTCACTTCCTCCCTACACAGTAAGATTTAAACTCACTAAGAAAACTAGAAATCCAACTGTAAGGGGAAATTTGATGGTAGGGTGCTTGCCTAGCATGTGCAAAACACATTCATGATCTCTCTCTCTCTCTCGCTCTTTCACACACACACACACACACACACACTTACATGAACACAGCCTTACTACACAGTGAACAACATCTACAGAAAGTGTCAGCCAAACTCCTTAGTCCACTAAAATATTGCTGTCTTACAGAGGTTTTCAGGGGCCATTCTACAGGAGTATTGCCTCTGTCTCTTTCTGCTTTCTCTATTGTTTTTGAAGAAGAGATCAGCACAGTTGCCATGCTTCTGTTTTATTGCTCTGCATGTTCATAGACCATCTCTCCTTCGTACAAGGTCAGCTCTAAGGGAACCGGGTTTCCATTTTGATCACCAGAAACACAGAACATGAACTGTTTCATATTGTTATAAAAATAGAAAGGGGACACAAAAGGAGATGGGAGATCTTAAGGAAAGAGGGAACAAGAAAACAAAAAGTCACGGAATGTGTAGGACGCGGGACAGAAAGGAAGGACACTAAAGTTTGGAGGAAAGAGAGCAGCAGGATGGCTGAGGGGAGGTAGAGGGGACATAGGGGGCGGGGAGGTAGAGGAGACAGGAAACAGGAGGGAGAGGGAAGGTGGGAGAGACAGACTGCGGTTGGGGGTTGAATAAGAACAAAGAGTGATGACCCGTATGTATGCAGACACCGGAATGAAACCTATTACTTTGTAAGCTAACTTTAAAAATTAACTTAAGCAAAGTGCCTGCTCCACGATGGAAACTCAGCAAATATTTATTTTGCACGGATACGGTGCAGGCGCTCAGGAGGTGCTCAGTGGGAATTTGCTCAAATGCATGGTATTAACATATTTTACAGAGTGCTTATCCACTTGCAGAAGCGGCTTAGACCTTGAGAACTCAGGACAGCCTGTCCCCTGTCCCCTGATAGAGTACAATGGTGCTATTCTATTCGGGTTTTATCCTTCTTCGCATAGGCTTGTCTGGAATAAAAATAATAAAAAAATTACGTTTTACACATTTTAAACATGATTGCCCCTGAATGTTCCTTGCTTCGAAGAATTTCGCATAAAAATTTTCTCCTTAGGTTTTCTTGTTTTTTTTTTTGGTTTGAAGACTCCAATCCCTTAAAATCCTCAAATGTAACAGTAGAGTAGTCAGTATGTGAAAAGAACTGCCTGTTCCCAAACACAACTACTATGATTAAGAGGTGACTCTTGTGCATTCAGAATGGCTGGCTACTACAACAGTTTCTCACACAGTTGTGATGAGCACAGTCTTCTTGGGACTACAGAGGAACAAACTTGGTGGAACTGCTCCTGTAAAGGGACAAATGGGGCTCCCAGAGGGGACAAGTAACAGTCAGGACCTGAGAAAAATTTATGATCACTGCAAAACATTCTCCACTCTCTGTCTCTTTCTTTAAGTTGGCACTTCTTAACCTTCCTAATTTTGTGACCCTTTAATAGAGTTCCTCGTGCTGTGGTGCCCCCAATGATAAAATTATTTTCATTGCTGTTTCATAACGGTAATTTTGCTACTCTTGTGAATCATAATGTGAATATCTGTGCTCTCTGATAGTCTTAGGCAACTCGTCTGAAAGGGTTATGTGACCCTGAATGGGGTTGTGACCCACAGGTTGAGAACCATTGCTTTAAGTAATTTCTCTCTATTTTTCCTTTTTATTACTTCAGTTTGTATTACGAAAAGTTTGAAGCAAATAGAAAAGACAAGAGAGTGTAACAAAGAGTCACATCTACATCTAGATTGAATTCTTGTTAATATTTTGCTATATTTGCTTAACTTGTTCCTGACACAAGTAATTTAAAATAAATTTCAGACAGAATGGTATCGTCTTCCCTCCACAGATTTCTGTAAACCAAGTATAATTTGCTATGCAGTCCCAGTGCGTCTCCACTGCTCAGATTGCTAAGAACAGCTCCTCTAATACAGCATCGTCCAAGTCCCCTTGTTGCCATAAAAATGGTGCTTATAGTTGGTTTGCCCACTTTAAATATAAAATTGAGATCTAATTGAAGACCTCATAATGCTCCTTATTCATGTCTTTTAAATTTAAGAAAAAAAAAGTCCTTTCTTTCAATGTCATACCATTTTCTTAATATCATTTTTTGTTTGTCTTCATGACAGTGATTCATTCCAGAGACAGGCCAGTTATGCTATTACGTGTCTGCCTTCTGACTTAGTCAAAATTCTTCCCTGTGGAAGCTTGATTTGTTCCTTTGCCTTGCATGGTCTTTATAAATTGAACTTACATCTAAAGGCTTGAGTAGCTTACTATCACAGTGCCTCTATATTTGAAAACCAAAATTTGTAGATATTTCTTTGTTATGATTAGTGAAATTGTTAATCCCGAAGATGGGAGGAAAAAGACCACTGATCCAAACCAACATGACCAAATTAATTAAAGCAAGCAATTAATTAAATCAAGCTTTTTTAATTCCTATACACAGGCTGCCTTCCTCCTAATGCTGGCTTTGAGAGGTTACCAATGGACATAAGAAAAACAATGTTTTTATAGCTTAGAGGCAGGGAGTTTCAACATGGAGAACTGAGTGGGCAAAATAGGTGGGATTATACAAGCAGAACATACGCATGATAAGTAAGTCCTAATGACCACCTGAATCAAAGATGTGGTTACAAGGTAGGCATAACAACTGGTAGTCATAACAAGGAGGTTGTACATGGTTATACAACCTTTTTAAAGAAAGGTAGGGTTGCAAGATGGCTATAAACAACTTTATGAAACAAAGACATGATTACCATTCCTAGAATAGGCAATACAGATTCATTTATAGTTAAGGTTACAGGTGGGGCATTGCTCAGGAAGAAATCTAATTTGTCATTACTATAACATGGCTTTTAAGGCTAAGATGGAGGCACATTGGTTCTTCAGAATAAATCTCTATAAAGTAATTGAAGGTTTGAGGGAGGTTCAAGGGACAGCAAGGAAGAAAGAGGAAAGTCTAGCAGGGGTGGGGCAGGGTGATGAGACTATCTCAACTAAGCCCCCAGCTCTCTGGGAAGTGCTATTGGACCATGGACTTGAGAACTACAGTCTGGGCAGGATCCCAGAATGGATTTAAGAAACACAGAAAGTATGAAATATGAGCAAGGATATTAATTTTATAGTGTATAATGAGAACAAAACTACTAAAGCAATTGGAATGTTGCCACTGAAAAGACTAACGTATTTCCCCCACAGGCTTGTGGTTTCCAAGCCTGTTTGTGTGGAAGAGTCATCTGAGACTCACAAAAATACCACCCTTGGAGATTCTGGCTTAATTGTTCTTGGGTGGGGATTGGGGATTGGTAGTTTTGAAGAGTTCCCCAGACGGTTCAACTATGCTACTGGCGCAGAAAAACAGTACCAAGAAATTTCTATAGCCGAAGTCAATTTGTCATCAGAAATTTGTCTTGTGAAAATGAGACTGGAACTTAGGATCTAGGTATAAATGTTTTTAAAGAGTTCATGTCAATCAGTGATGTCAGACACCCGAGTGCATGAGGTCAGCGAGGTGTGTTGACTTTAAAAATTCTTTTAGTAAATTTTTGAATTCCTGGTTTCCTCTCAGTTCTCGCTTCCTCAGTACTATGAAATTCTGATTAAATTGCTTTTGGCTAGACCTTTTAGCTGCTGCTTTGACACTGAACAACAAAGGCTGAGACTCTGCTAAGCAATGGCCCCCGTACTCAGTAACATCAGCTTCTCTGGGACATCCTGGCTGGGAGACCGGAAAGACCAGTATTCTGAAACCTCAGTTGCCTCAGAAGGAGCTGCATGGCTTGTTAAAAGATTGCTAAATCTTGTCCTATAAAAGGTTTTGATTCCATAGATATGGGGTGGAGCCCCACAGCAAGAGGCAAGTCAGCCTCGCAAGGGACGTTTGGAAGTATCTCAAGACATCTGCCATTATCAGGCTGGAGGTGGTGTCAGTTCCAGTGCCTAGTGGTCAAAAGTCCAGGATGCTGCTAACTATCCACGCTGGATAAGGCTAATGTTATCAGATTCGACAGGAAAAACAACAACAAAATAAAAAATGTGATATTCAGCTAAATTTGAATTTCAGATCAGTGATGAACAACTTTTCTCTTTAAACCAGTCCCAAAGTTTTCATGGGACATAATAATATTCAAAAGTTACCTACCCTGGATGTCAACCTGTAGAAGAATGAAAACAGACCCATATCTATCACCATGCACAAAACTCAAGTCCAAATGGATCAAAGACCTCAATATCAATCTGAACACACTGAACCTGATAGAAGAGAAAGTGGGAAGTACCCTACAACATATGGGCACAGGAGATCGCTTCCTATGTATAACCCCAGCGGTACAGACATTAAGGGCAACATTGAATAAATGGGAACTACTGAAACTGACAAGCTTCTGTAAAGCAAAGGACATTGTCACTAAGACAAAAAGGCAACCTACTGACTGGGAGAAGATCTTCACCAACCCCGCAACAGACAAAGGTCTGATCTCCAAAATATATAAAGAACTCAAGAAACTAGACTTTAAAATGCTAAATAACCCAATTAAAAAATGGGGCACTGAACTGAACAGAGAATTCTCAACAGAAGAACTGCAAATGGCCAAAAGACACTTAAGGTCATGCTCAACCTCCTTAGCAATCAGGGAAATGCAAATCAAAACAACTTTGAGATATCATCTTACACCTGTCAGAATGGCTAAAATCAAAAACACCAATGATAGCCTTTGCTGGAGAGGTTGTGGAGGAAGGGGTATCCTCATCCATTGCTTGTGGGAATGCAAACTTGTGCAACCACTTTGGAAATCAGTGTGGAGATTCCTCAGGAAATTCGAGATCAACCTACCCCTGGACCCAGCAATACCACTCTTGGGAATATACCCAAGAGATGCCCTATCATATGACAAAAGCATTTGTTCAACTATGTTCATAGCAGCATTATTTGTAATAGCCAGAACCTGGAAACAACCTAGATGTCTTTCAATGGAAGAATGGATGAAGAAGGTGTGGGATATATACACATTAGAGTACTACTCTGCTGTAAAAAACAATGACTTCTCGAATTTTGCATGCAAATGGATGGAAATAAAAAACACTATCCTGAGTGAGGTAACCCAGACCCAAAAAGATGAACATGGGATGTACTCACTCATAATTGGTTTCTAGCCATAAATAAAGGTCACTGAGTCTGTAATTTGTGATCCTAAAGAAGCTAAATAAGAAGGTGAACCCAAAGAAAAACATATAGTTATCCTCCTGGCTATGGGAAGTAGACAAGATTGCCGGGCAAAAAACTGGGATCTTGGGGGTGGGGCGGGATGGGGGTAAGGCGAGACGGGAAGAGAAAAGTGAGAAGGGGAGGATGGGGGGAACTTGGGGAAACGGGATGATTGGGATATAGGAGGGTTGGTTAGGGGAGCAGGGAAGCACATATCTTAGTTAAGGGAGCCACCTTAGGGTTGGCAAGAGTCTCGAACCTAGAGTGGCTCCCAGGTGCCCAGGGCGATGTCCCCAGTTAGTTCCTTGGGCAGCTGAGGATAGGGAACCTGAAATGACCCTATCCTATAGCCATACTGATGAATATCTTGCATATCACCATAGAACCTTCATCTAGCGATAGATGGAGATAGAGACAGAGACCCACACTGGAGCACCAGACTGAGCTCCCAAGGTCCCAATGAGGAGCAGAAGGAGAGATAACATGAGCAAGGAAGTCAGGACCACGAGGGGTGCACCCACCCACTGAGACAGTGGGGCTGATCTATTGAGAGCTCACCAAGGCCAGCTGGTCTGTGACTGAAAAAGCAAGGGATAAAACCGGACTCTCCGAACATGGCGGACAATGAGGGCTGATGAGAAGCCAAGGACAATGGCACGGGGTTTTGATCCTACTTCAAGTTCTGGCTTTGTGAGAGCCTAGCCAGTTTGGATGTTCACCTTCCTAGACCTGGATGGAGGGGGGAGGACCTTGGATTTTCCACGGGGCAGGGAACCCTGACTGCTCTTCGGACTGGAGAGGGAGGAGGAGAAAAGTGGGGGGAGGGGGAAAGGGGCGGGAGGAGGGGGAGGGAAATGGGAGGCTGGGAGGAGGCGGAAATTTTTTTTAATTTTTTTTTCTTTTCAAGAAAAAAAAATATTTTTCTTTTGTTGTATAAAAAAAAAAAGTTACTTACCAAGCCGGGCGGTGGTGGCGCACGCCTTTAATTCCAGCACTTGGGAGGCAGAGGCAGACGGATCTCTGGGAGTTTGAGGTCTGCCTGGTCTACAAGAGCTAGTTCCGGGACAGGCACCAAAGCTACAGAGAAACCATGTCTAGGAAAAATAAAAAAAGTTACCTACCAGACACACAGCAGCTGAGTCATAGAGAAGTTCCCCAGCAAAAAAACCAAAGTTCAAACTCTTATAGTTTTTGTTGTGAGCCTAGCCTTTAATGACTGAGCCATCCCTCCAGGCCCAAAGTTCAAACACTATACAACAAATAAATGGTATATTTTTAAAGAAAAAAGTTATCTTCTGTCTGAATTTCAAATTTTGATTGACACCTTTGTTTGACCATCCCATCTGGCCTTACCTCTTCACTACTCTTAACTTACTGTGCTCTCTTAATTTTTTCAGTTTTTAATTTTTAAAAGATTTATATCGTTTATTTTTAAGAATGTGTGTTAAGTTACAAAACAAGCCCCCCAAATATCGGTGTTGTTGATGATGTTTTAAGATAACCGCCTCCCTTTTCATTAATTGCTGCTATACATGCATATATGTATATACATAGATATTTCTAAATATAACATACTTGGTCTGCATACTTTTTTCTTTGTTTTAATTTTATGTGTCTATGTATTCGTCTGCATCTATGTCTGTGTATCACATGCTTGCTGTGCCTGCAGAGAGTAGTAGAGGGTGTTTGATCCTCTGAGACTGTGAATCTGGGTCGTAGGAATCGAGCTCAGGTCTTCTGGAAGACTAGCCAGTGCTCTTAACACTGAGTCCTTTCTCCAGCTTCCATATAATGTGTTTTCATCATATTCATGTCCCACTCCTCCCAAGTTCCTCCCAGATCCCCCTCTACAAACCCAATCCCTTCCCAACTTCATAGCCTTCTCCCTTTTACTCTATAGCTCACCTATTTGTGCTGTGCTTAAGATCGTGGTTGTGGGACTCACCGCTGGAGTAGGGTCAGTCTACCATGGTCCATGCTGTTAAAGAAAAGCAACTTTCCTTCCTCCAGAAGCATCAACTGCCAATAGCTCTTCAGCTAGAGATGGGGGTTCTCATGTGCCCCTCCCCATTCCATGCTGAAATGGTGACTGGTTTGGTCTCATGTAGGTCATGTGCAGGCAACCATAGCTACTGTGAGTTCTTGAGAGCATCAGTCTTGTCACATCCAGAAGATGCTGCTCTCTCTGTTCTTCCCTCGCCTCTGGCTTTCTCAGTCTTTCTGCCCCCATTTCCACCTGTGGTCATTAAGTTCTGAAAGAAGGAAGTGTGGTAGTCTTACCATTTGAGGCTGAACACTCCACAGACATGTTTTCTCTGCACTATGACCAGTTATGAGTTTCTACATTCACTGAAATGGCAATAGTTTGTATTATTTTGGGGATCTTTAAGACTTTTCTAATCAACAACCTGGCATATGAAAGGAACATTATCCACTGTGTAGGGTAACACCAATGGAACTCTTTTACATTAATCTCTCTCTTTCTCTCTCTCTCTCTCTCTCTCTCTCTCTCTCTCTCTGTGTGTGTCTCTCTTTCTCTGTCTCTGTCTCTCTGTCTCTCTCTCTCTCTCTCTGAATCTCTCTCACATAAATATCTCTCTCTTTGAATCTCTCTCTCTTACACACAAACACACACAGGAACCTTATAAAATAGTGTCTTTCTCTCTTTTATACACACACACACGGGGGGGGGGAACCTTATTAAATAGTAGGTTTCCATATGGCCTTTACAAATATCCTTGGTATTTGTTATCCTTACTTCTCCTCCACCATCTTTCTCCCCATCTGAACCTTCCTCTGTATTAACTCCACTTTCTTTTTCAAATTGCATATTTTTAAAGAAGATACAGATAAAAAGGAAAATAAGCAACCAAAATCCATTATATTATTTTAAAGGCATAAATAAATAACACATTCATTAAAAAAAGATGTAATGCCATAAAATGTGCCAAGAACAATAATGAAGAATTCTTGGAAATTAAGTCAGGACAGATTAGTGTATCTCCCACCTCTCATCAGAGAAGTTTATCTATACAACAGATGAATATTAACACAACTGGTCAAGGTGCGGAGAATATGAGACTTCAGAATATTCAATGCATACTGAGACATCAGCATCACATCTCTCCCTCCCGAAGCTCAAAAATCATTAATGAAGAAGTGAGTAGAAGGTTCTAAGAGACAGAGGCAGTGGATGAGTGTAAGGAATCAGTATTTTCTAGACATAGCAGAAGGCAACTGCGCATACAAGCTCACAGCAGCAGCTGCAATATAATTCACAAAATCTGTGCAAGCTCAAGTAAGAACATAATTCCACCATGGAGAGGCAGGGAGGCGTGTGGTGTGACCCCTCAATGAGGAGCTATTGGCAGCTGATAAATACTGGGAGAGCGAGAGTCAGTTTTCATTAGGAGTGTGGCCCTCGGTAGGTTGATCATGCTCCAGTACAAAGTCATAAAGTCAAGATTATATAGACAACACAAATTAAACTCAATGGGTCTCAAAAGGGAGAAAAAAAAACAGAGTACGTTAACTTGGACGAGAAGGGAAGAGAGCATGGATCTGGGAGGAGATGAAGGAGGGGGAGAATATGGTCAAAGTACATGGTACAAGTTTTTCAAAGAACTGAACAAAATCAATATCAAAATAAAAGGCATTAGAAGATTAATGTGGGAAACTTTCAAGATTATGGTGAAAAACACAAAGATGTGGAAAGTGTCCTATAGGAATAACATAAAATTTGTGAGTTTGTAAGATCCACATGAAACCTATACCTGTTCCAATCAGCAAAGAATACAGAGAAGAAGGCAATGTTTAGAAATAATTGAAGAAAACTTATTCCTAAAAATAAAAGACATAAGATTCTAGATTAAAATACTTTCCTGAGTCCCTAGCACTGTGGACCGAAGGCAGACATGGAAAACAAAGGGCTTAGCAATACAATTAAGGATGAGGATGATGTTGACTTTCTTGACAGCGATTTTAGAAGAATAGAGAAATAGGTCTAATATATATGAGAATTTTCCCAGCCCAGAATCCTAGACTCAGGCAAGCTAGTCATTAAGTAGTAGGTAGTAGAAAACCTTCTCAGAAATGCCAAGACTTAAATTCCTTCACAAACAGGAGTGTATCCCCAAAAGTCAAAGGCTGAAGAAGAAAAACAGGTGTCGCCAGAGAAGAAACCTGTAAGGAACATGAGACTGGCAGTTAAAAGACTGTCTCAGTGCAAGAGCATCTCCTGGAATATGCACAGTTGCTTACTGTAAAGCTCCAGGGGTCCTGCTCAAAGACATGAAAGCAGTATTATCCCTAATACATTTGATAAGGGAAAGAAAAATGTTCACTACTTAAATGGTGCTAAATTAGTGACAGGTACATTAAAAACAAATAGCATGTCTCTTAAGGAAAAAAAAGACAAATTATTAAATTTTAGGGAAAGTAGAAAATTGTATCAGAAAGGAGTAAGAAATAATAACATATACTAATGCATGTGTTGTGGGGAAGCCACTTGGTCATTCCGGCCACTGGCAGTTCAGACCTGAAATAACTACACAGAAACTGTATTCATTAAATCACTGCTTGGCCCATTAGCTCTAGTTTCTTATTGGCTAGCTCTTACATCTTAATTTAACCCATTTCTAGTAATCTGTGTATCACCACGTGACTGTGGCTTTACCATGTAAAGTTCTGTCTGGCTCCATCGGGGCTACATGGCTTCTCGCCAACTCCTTCCTTCTCCCCACATTCAGTTTAGTTTTCCCCACCTACCTCTATTCCCTGCACAGGTCCAAGACAGTTTCTTTATTAACCAATGGTACTTAACAACGTACAGAGGGGACTCCCATATCATCTGTCATGCACACAGTTGTGACACTGTGAAAGCTGAATGCTGGTACAGACATAGCTGAGATGTACTCACTGTGGGTAAGTGGAGAGATGAAGAACATGGAGGGTGTGTGTGTGTGTGTGTGTGTGTGTGTGTGTGTGTGTGTGTTGGAAGGTCAATAAAGATTAAGAATCCCAGAATCACTAAATCTCTATTCTAATGAGATATCCCTGAAGTAAAGTTTTGCATATCCCATATAAAAATAGGAAGAAAACATGATGAATCAACCCAGAGTGCCAAACGATTATCCCACCTAAGAGTGTGTAATGGGAAGGATAAAAGAAGGGCCAGTGTTTCCTGATGGGCCAGAACTAGACCCCAAACTAGATTCAGCCTCCACATAACAAACTGTATAGTTAAGATTTTAAAGAAAGAAAATGCATTTGAACTCATAGTTAATGGATACAGTGACCAGTGGCGGTCTTACTAAGGTGACATGTCAGACAATGGTATGTCCATTTACTGGAGGTCCCAAATATCATTGAAGATGTCATAAAGGAAGAATGAGAATTCTACGCTTAAAGAATAGTCATGTTCTAACTCATTTTTTTCATTTAACACATTGACAAATAAGTTTGATTAACAGGGTGTGTGGATTATACTAGTCATTTGTGGTTTAACGAATCCTCACAAAATTGCAAAGAGACTATAGGAAATGTTTTTTTGATGAAAATGCCATAGTGATCAGCTCTGAGATGCTCTTTTTTAATATTTTCCCCTTCTGGTATAAAGAATAGAATGATGGGCTCTGCAGTGGCTGGCATCGTACAATTGATTTGAAAGCATGCCCACATGTTAAAACCATAACACAAGGTCTTTAACAACCACCTTATGACTGAAGCAGTAGTGACTGTAGATGACCAAAAAGAGATATTCTGATGGGGCACCAGTATACCCCACCTTAAAATGAGTCTCCTTAGCATATTGATTGTTAATGGCTGATTATTTTAAGAGAGTGGAGTTATGTAATACCTTTGAGAACAGTAGCAGATGTATGAGTTGTTGGTTGAATACACAGCTTCATTTGTCAGTGGCCTGTTCACCAGGAAGAGTTGACGACTCCAAGTCATGCTTATCTGCAAAGGCTCAATGTCCAGTCTAGGTGTGAAGGGAGCAGGTGCAAACACCTTGGTCTTAGTACTGCCATTTTGACTTCAGACTCCATTTTACCTGTAGGATGAAATAAAGTTCAGGTTTGCAGGTCCTAGGGAAGCTGAAAACTTTCCAAATGGCTGATCAACCTTCTCCCTAAACCATTAAAATAATTGTTGTGCATCTTTAGTTCTTCAAAAAACACTGTGCCTGTGGCTGTTCCTTTTCTTTTTAATTTTTACTCCTCCACTCCTCCCATTTCCCTCCCCCTCCCTCCCATCCCCCTCCCCCTCCCTCTCCAGTCCCAAGAGCAGTCACGGTTCCCTGCCCTGTGGGAAGTCCAAGGTCCTCCCCACCCCCATCCAGGTCTAGGAAGGTGAGGATCCAAACAGACTGGGTTCCCACAAAGCCAGTACATGAAGTAGGATCAAAGCCCAGTGCCTTTGTCCTTGGCTTCTCAGTCAGCCCTCCTTGTCCAACACGTTCAGAGAGTCCGGTTTGCTCATATGCTCCATCCGTCCCAGTCCAGCTTGCTTTGGTGAGCTCCCATTAGATCAGCCTCACCGTCTCAATGAGTGGGTGCACCCCTCGCGGTCCTGACTTCCTTGCTCATGTTCTCCCTCCTTCTGCTCCTTATTTGGACCTTGGGAGCTCAGTCCATTGCTCCAATGTGGGTCTCTGTCTCTAGCTTCATCCATTGCCAGATGAAGGTTCTATGATGATATGCAAGATATTCATCAGTATGGCTATAGGATAGGGCCATTTCAGGCTCCCTCTCCTCAGCTGCCCAAGGGTCTAGGGGGTGGGGTGAGGGTAAGGGGAGATGGGGAGAAAAAAAATGAGAAGTGGGGATGGGGAGAGCTGGGGGGAATGGGACGGTTGGGATGAAGGAAGGGTGGATATGGGAGCAGGTAAGTATATATCTTAATTAAGGGAGCCATTTTAGAGCTGTGGCTGTTCCTAACAACAGAAGGAACAAATTAATCTGATTGGTTGGATGAAAGGCTTGCATTGTATATCGATTGACAAAGATGGAACATTCAAGGAAGCCCCTAATCCCTAAACTCTGATTGGTGAATTGTGATAGAGGACGCACCTTTTTGGGGGGCCAGTGAGATGGCTCAACCAATGAATGCCCCATGGCAGAAAAAAAACTGACTCCTGCAAGTTGTCCTCTGATTATCACATCCACAATAAATAAATAAGTATAAACATCTTATTTCTATTTACTTTTCCTGGATGCTTCTCTTTCAACTGCTCATCTCTGGCACCCTTCTTCATCCAGCTGAAGACTGTAATTAAGCCATATAATTTATTCATTTCCTTAGGTGTTCCCCATACATATATGAGATATCCCCATTGTTTAACTTCTATACATCTTTTTCTCATCAGCAGGTCATCCAAATAAGAACTATGAATGAGAAGAGGAAGGCATTTTCCTCTCTTACAAGATCTAAACAGAATTAACAAGCAAATCTGCTGAAAAAAAATTGTAATTCTCACTTAGAATTCTGTTTGGTTAATGCTTAAACTGATGTTTAAATCACTCTGTCCCACTGTTTTCAGTAGGAGATGTTGCCAGATGTGTAGAACATATCTTGCCTTCTGAACTAATGAGAGTAAGGAGTCATTATATCTTGAAAAAAATTAAACACTGAATGCACAGAAAACAAGCATATTTTGCAGTCTTTCTTTCATGACTGATCAAATGATGCTATTAACCCTAAGTTTGTACTTAGAATGTTTCCTTCTATTCAGTATTAGAGACTGCTGTTTCATTCTCGGCATGGTCACACAGAAGCACTCTAAACATTCTCACTGCACATGCAGCCCATAAAGCTATAGGTTTCTAACTTAGATATCTTGACAGCCTGCTCTGGTCTCAAAATTTCTCCAAATATGACAATGAATATGTGTCTGCTTCCTGATGCTAAGGAAGTATTCCTATGTTTCATCTCAGTGACAACAAATAGAATTAAGGGTGTTGCCCAAGCTTTAAGAATCAATTGATGCAAACAGCTTATCACATAGGTGGTGTGTTCTAGAATAGCTTGCTCTTCACTGGAAATATTCTGTCTTTCTGAAAATGGCTTGCCTCAAGTGGTGTGCAGCTACCACTTAAAGGACCTTCCTCCACTCTCATCCCTGCACGGGCCAGCTTTGCCCCTAATGGATACTACTCTGAGGCAAGGAGCTCAAAACTATTCATTAACCCAGGTACCCACGGAAGGTGCCTAAGTGTTATGGTTGATTTCATAGTTGGGGCAGCAATTAGGAGACTGGGGTAGGTGATGAGCCTGAACAAACTTGCCAGGATATAAGTGAAGGATGAAGGGAGGCAATGAGAGGGAGGAGGGGAAAGTGCTGAGATACACTGCTTGCCACAAACTTGAAGAGGATTCCAATAGCCAAATATGAGACAACTTTGACCACCAAAACATTTAAATAAAATCATAAACTATAAAACATCCAAATTACATAAATGCTGTTATTAAAAAAAAGCTTGGAAATAAATTAAAACATCATATATCTAAATTAATCAGACCCCAAATCAGTACAACTTAATGAAGTTGTGTACAATTAGAAGTGGCATCCAAATTAGAAGCAGTGTAGCTTCACATCAACTTTGACCCTTTCAGAATCAAATATATCTGTTGTGTTTATCCACGACCAAGGCAAAACTAATCCATGAAAGAATTAGAACTAGAAAATCAATTAGTTTTATGGCCTCCTTCATGACTCAAGTCCATTCATTACCTGTATCCAGTCCTTCCGCATCCCTTTCTATTTAGCTTTCTGCATAGCGCATAGTAGTCACGTGTGCATTTGTTTACATATGTTATTGGCTAGGTTCCGCATCAGAGAAACAAACTCTGCAAACTCTTTAACTTCATTCTTCTTTAGAGCTAAATAATATTCCATTAAATATATATTTATATGTGTGTTTATATATACTGAATTTTCAGTACTCTATTAATGGACAGCAAGGTTAGTTTCTGCATATAGAAAATATAGAAATTTAAAAAGATAAACAAAGGACTTCTAGTCATAAAAAATACATATCATATGTTAAATTATATATATATTACTACAGTAATTCTCTGTCAAATGTTTATTTTGACTTGTGATTTACAGGAAGAGGACCAGTTTTTCTTTTACTAAGTCATTCACATTGGTTTTTTTTTAACTTTATTGCACAGATACTGTTGTTATATCTATGAAGAGTAATAAGTATTCAGAGATTTGAAAGCAAACCCTAATTCTGTAAATGGCAATCTGCATGATTTAGAAAAGTTTTTTAAACTATTTAAAACTTTGTTTCTTATTATTAAAACATGAACAGACTTAAACTGGCAGAGGGTAATGTTCTCATCTGTTGTTAATCCAAGATTTGCATGCATTCACCTTTTCACAATTCTGGAGCAGAATATACCTTGCAATTGGTGACACTTGTTTTGCTAAAATATGGTGTTGCCTGGTGGTGGTGGCCCATGCCTTTAATCCCAGGAC
>JABTXL010001887.1:6802645-6818708 GCA_025134845.1 Neodon shergylaensis
ATAGATAGATAGATAGATAGATGTATATACATGATTATCTCACAGTGCATTGATGAAACAATATATTAAGCATATTTTCTCTATTTGTGAAACAAATTAGAATTACATAAAGCAATGAATGTAAATCCCTGAAAGCAAGACTTTCCATGAACTGTTTCTTTGTTATCACTCTAACCGCATTTTTAATGCCTCTAGGTGTATATAAATGAATTGCTGAACTTCACTGAATCTGGGAGATGACAAACAGAGCAATAGAGAGAGAGTTCTCCCTTGCGCAGGCACCGTCCTGCCTTCCACATGTGCGAGGACACTCAACCCTCCACGCCTCACTGGACCCAGTGTCCTTCTCCAGATAGGTGGCAGTGGAAGAAGAGGAAAGCTAAAGAAGTTGGGGACTGCCCAAGGTCAGCCAGCAAGGGCAGAGCTGCGCTCTCAGAAACTGAGACTAGGGAACACTCCCGAATATGCTTTACTCCCCCATGTGGTCAAAAATGCTTTTAAGCCTCTCTAGATGGAACCTCACCAACTCATGATATAGCCTGCATCTGTAGACCACAATCAACTGTTAAAATAGTCTATCAGTTTGTGCTTTCTGTCTTTCAAGTTTGTCTAATCACTAAACAAAGTAATGTGCCCTCTGGACACAAACAGATGGTCTAACTTGTGTTTCTTGACAATAGAAGGAAGTCCAAGAAATCCAGAGAAGGCTACAACATTCCTTTTGTGTTGCATCCCTGACAGCAAACACCATAAGCAAGGTCTTGGCCATCTTGAACTTTGGTTTGTTTTTGTTTGGATGAGGTTTGTTTTGTTTTGTTTTGTTTTGTTTTGTTTTACTTAATATAGTGCTTCTCTGTATAACCTAGTTGGCCTGAAACTAACAGTGATCCTCCTGCCTCCCGAGTTCTGGATTACAGGAGAGTGCTTTTCCACGCCTAGCTTTGGGGTTGTGTCTTAAGTGAACTCCTCTCTGAACAAGGCTAGTGTGTGGAACTTTTATCTTGTAGATCGCTTGATTCTGTAGCTCTCACAATATTCTTCCTTCTAGGCCCATCACACTTCTGTCATTTTAAGCTTTATTTTCCATTTTTTTATGTTCCTCATGCGACCGCCACATCAGCAACACTGGGATCCTTTGCAGAATCTGTGTGTTTTCATTACCTGCTTTTTTTGAGCCATCGTTCTTAAAACAGCCTTCATCATGAAATAATTACTCGTTTTGAAAAAAAAAGTTATTGAAAATCTTTTCATCTTCACAGAATGAGACTGCAAATATAATCATGCAGAAAGCCAATAGAGACATGTAAAAGTATTCTTTTAAGTTTCATTTTTTTTTACCATATGTGGCACAAATACTAATTTCTTAAAGATTTTCAAAAAGTCCTACAGACTAGTGCACTTCTGTATGCCACAGTCAAGCGAGGCATTGGGTTTGGGGATGAGAGATGCTAGGTGGGACTTTTGCAAAATGGGAAGCTCTCTTTAGGAAGGCTGGAGAACGAGTACTACCAGTCTGACTATAGCCCTGGGCAGCAGGAGCAACCTCAAAGGACCACAGTGTTGGAGGGTGTAATCAGGCCTTAGCCACTCACTGCACACTTCAAGAGCAAGACCTGACATTTCCTAATGTGTGAAAGAGATCTCTGTTCCAACAGTGAGCTATTATTGCACCTACGTTTCAGGGTGAGCAAATCATTAGTATTATGGGAGCCTATAAACTCACACAAACAACTAAATCATAATCTAGCAAACTACATGGACAATAAGTCCAATGAGAGGCACTAAAGATTATACAGTTGACAGAACAAGAAGAACACCTAAACCTTGGACACCTAAACAGACACCCACAGACAGTGAGCTGTGATTATCAGGTTGTATTTACTGGGGAAGAGTTCAGAAATTAATTTTATGAATGATGCCTGGGATTTAGAAGGGCAACATTGCTAAAGACTATTTCAGGATGGAAGTATTCTAGAAGCATGGACGTATGAGGGCACATGTGGAAAGGTGGGACCACAGAAGTTAGACACACTCTGTGAAGCAGTTGAGGATCTACTGGTGGACAGAAAACTCCTTGGGGAGCAGAAAGACACTTCTTATTGACCATTACTAAACAGAAACACCCACCTCTGGGTTTGTTCTCATTTTGTGAATAGCCCTGAGAAGAGCTACTTGCTGAAGTGTGCACAGGTTTCTGACCTCTCAGCTCTGGGGCTTGTTTTCCTCTATGCCACAATGAAGGAAAAGACGAGATGGTGAGAGACTGAAGGGCAGATGTCTCCACCTTGAAATCCAGCTGAACTCACTCAGGATGTCATGGACTTAATGCAAGTCAGGCAGCAGCAGAGCACGGACTTACTGTCTTCAGTATGTCCTAGACTTGTCACTCTTCCCTTTCGAATGCACCGTATATGCATTTTACATCCACACTTGATCTCATAGCTGAGGCTCAATAAAGCATTGGTCAGAGCACATCCTGAACCCCTGCCTGTTTACTGCTATCTTAAACGTCTTTTTTTTTGTGATGAGCTTGGGAATACTGAAGGGAGAATGCTGGGGGAACTTCTACCTACGTCTCCCAAGCACTTCTAGTAAGCAGATGAGTCAGGCCCTGACTTAATGATGTATGTGGTCACCTGAGGCACCTTAGAGAAGGCCAGTCAGCCACCAAGGTTGGGCAATTTGAGGAGTGGCAGCCTCTATAATAGTAGCGTTCTGATGATGGGATCAGCCAGAAATGAAGGCACAGAAAGACTTCCAGAGGGCTGATGTCATTTAAGACGTCAACTGTCCAAGTATTTTAAAAAAAAAAAAAAAAGAAAAAGAAAAAGAAAAAAGAAAAGAATGAAGTGAGAACTGCCTTGGTCTTCTCCTGGCACAGAGCCAAAGTGTCTACGTGGCCCACAAAAGGAAATCATGCTTCCTCAACTGCAGTGATACTCCCTCTGTCAGGAGGCAGGGTTGCTGGAGTCAGGTGTCTTTGTTCCCTGTTTTAAAGCTGGCAAGGACTGCCAGGTCTAGTTTCTAGTTTCAAGATTGTTTCTTGTAGATGACAGAGAAGACACATGGACGGACTCAAAGAGGGCTGTCTCTGAGGAATTGGACAACCTGCAGTCCCATTCCTCAGCTACCAGTTCAGCCATTTCTGTCTTACTTTGCTTCTAATTTCTCAGATATCTCTGGGGGAAATGGAGGTTTGCTGGTGAGGAACTATAAGCAATGCTGTTTGTAGTGAAATGGAAAAATGCTGAGAATCAAACAGAGTCATGTGCCTGAGAGTGTCTCATGTTCTGGTCTCAAACCTTCTCATGGAGTTAACCAAAAGCCTTGTCATAGTGCAGGTTCAGGTTTAGTTCATCTGGGATGGGGCCTGGGATGCTGCATTTCCATCGGGCCCCCCAGATGTAGTGTTGTTTCATGAAGCAGGTCTCTGCGGCACAGTTTGAACATGTTGGTGTTAGAGTGTACAGTGTCATGTATTAAGTGGTTGGCAGTGGCTTATTTAAGCAAGCTTTCAAGGGCGAATATCCTGTAGTCCTTTCATGAAACTCTGCCCTTCATAATTCTATTTCCAGCTCCCCACATGAATTAACATATCCAGTAATCATACGAATGCCCACCAAGCATCCGGAACCCTACTTCAAACGACAGCAACCATGTCATTGCATAGAAAGTGTAAGAGGGGGTGACTTTCTCCATTTTGGGTTTTACATAAAATATTTACATGATTTTTTTCTGTGTATGGACGACTTAAAGACTGTGATAAAACAAAAAGCACTTGAAAAATGGTATCTTGCAAAAACATAAAAAATAGTGAAGGCTTCTATAAAAAGCTTCCCTTGGAAGTCATCATATATTATTTATATTCTATTTATTTTATTAATTTATATGTGTGCATAGCAATCCACCTATATTTTTATTACTTCCAGGCCACTTTCATATATGCTAATTAATTTATTATTTGCATTGTTATGTAGCTGACCAAATTGGAACACGGCTGCTTGTAGTGAGTTGCTTAAAGTCTCGCCAGTGTTGCCCTAAGATGAAATGTTCTGAACCCTAAGTCAGGAGTCTCTTATGTCTCCCGTCCACTGTGCTTAGAGCACAGAAGTTGCACTGAGCTCTGCTGAGCCCTGGTTCCGAATAAAATTCCTCAAAAACAGGATTCGAAAGATGGTGGAGATCACAGATCTGGCCGCTGCCAGGTGAAGAGAGAGTATGCTGCCCTCAGATGTCTGTTCTTCAAATCAGATTAAAATCTACTCCAGCCCTGGGTTTTCTGATGACTCATTTGCTTGTTTCTCTTCCAGCCGAGAATACAATGTTCCATTCCTTCTGGAGTGTTTACAGAGGAGAGCACCTGGGGAGTGGAGGACAACTTGACTGCTAGGATCATCAAACATGGGTGCTGGTTTTCTCCTTCCAGCCCCTTCTTATGTCGTCTGCCCTGTTCATGTTCAGTCCCGCTCATGATCTAATCTCACTCCTTGTTCATGTTTTTTTCAATTATGGGTAGTCTATGACAGGCAAAATACAAGGGTCAGTGGTATTCGCCCTGTCTGTTTTGGCACTGCTGCAGGTGGAACCCAGGTCCATTTTATTCCCAACGAGTCCCCTGTCACCAAGCTGTGAGCCCAGCCCTTGGATTTTGACCTCCTTTCGTAGCTCAGACTGTGCAGTCTTTTTGTAAGTCCCCAGGCTTGGTGTTACTCAACTAGAACAGAAATTAGAGATTGTCTGTGGGCAGACACAAACAGGTTTCATTTGCATGGAATGGCTGGGAATGGAAATACAGTGGAGACAGAGCGAATGCCATGTTCAGCTGAGTATGGTGAGATGATCAGAAAGAATTGCACTTTGGCCATGTGACTGGCCAAGTTCACTGGACTTTTGCTCTCCCGTTGCAAAAACAACCCATTTTGCCCAATTCGTAGCACTATTATGAGAAATGGATCAAGTGGCGTGTGTGAAAACGCTTTCAGGCTCAAAAGAACTGTGCCAATGTCTTTGTCTTTACTTTACAAATATTTAACTTTAAGTGGGACTAGGCTACTGGAAATCCAAGGCAAGGCATCTGTTTCTTCAAAACACTTTACATTCATTGGCCTACTAATGTGTATAAAAATAGGGACTTGGCAATGGCGTTATTAAAAACCACCATGGAAAAAGTGGAAAAGGTAAAAGATTTATGATGCCATCCAAGTTCAATACAGCTCAAATGATAAAAATATTCACTCGGAGCTGTCAACACGGTAGTTTCACAGATTCCAGACTCCGGAACCCAAGTTTGAGCCTGGGAAATTCCCTTCTGAGCATTCAGTACGTCTGCAGCACTGCTAAAGGAAAGAGCACAGCTCTCAAAACCTCTAAGAGGAAGAGAATAAGGCATTCTCCAGAATGAGGATATGGGCACAAACATACCTGCCAGGGCTTCTGGAAGTGATTCCAAAACCTCAACCTGCCCTGCCCTTCCTGCTAATGTGCATTCTGTTGGTGAGCACAACACATGCTTCCTGTTTCTGGCCGTGAGCCCACACCTCAGTCTTCCTGTTTCTTCTGTCACCTAAGCCCTATCACACCGGTGACTGCAGCAGCCACATGGTTAAGAACATCTAGGAAGATGTCGGGACCTGTAGTCAGCTCCATCATCTGGAATTTGCCATTGTGTCTTCTAATGTGATGTCTGTTCCCAAGTTATAGGAGCAAAGAACCCAAGATCCAAGTAAATTGCCTAATAAGCCTCCTTGGGGGACCAGAGAACCCAAGACTCTTGGTATCTTTGGTGTTATGCCCCACTAAGAATCAGAAAACATCGTTTCTCTCTTGAAGTCTCACTTACATTTTTTTCAAAAATATTTTACTTTAATCACATGAGCTGTTTAAAATGTCTTCAGCCATTTTGATCTATCCTCATAACAGTTTCAGAATAAGTAATGAAAATATTAAATATAGCCTGGATAAAAAGCTTTCTAATTAAACTGAAAGGAAAAGATTACACATGTAGAGCTATGAATACATACGTACATGTGTGTATATGAATAAAAGCACATGATAAGATAACACATTTTATGTAATTGTACAACACTTGCTTTCGAGGCAGGATCTTGTTATATAGACCAGGCTGGACTGGAACTCACAGAGATCTTCTTTAGTGCCGTCACTGGGATTAAAGACAAACGCTATCATGCCCAACTCCTCACATTATATCTAAATGTTTTCTCCACATTTTCTAATTTATGAAACTCTACCTTTCTTTTAACTAAGGAAACACATGAATTCATAATAGTGGAGGAGAAACATTTTCCTAAAACATGTGAAACTCAATGGGGCAATTTTCAAAATATTTATTCATGCCTATCTAAATGTATATATGATCAGCTATGCACGTGATTATATTTTAGAAAACCCAGTAACCATAAATTAATGTTTATAATATTAATAATCTACAAAGAAGTCGCCTTCATAATAGATAACAAAAGAGAGGGAAATTTCTCAAGAATGGCTTCACCATCTTAGCTGTTCTTGTTCTCCTCCCTTAATGGCCATGTAGTTCACTGGCTGGCCCATCTTTAAAGGGCTTCCACACTACACAGCCCCAGTTGTCTGAGCCTTGGTGCATAGTGAACTATGTGGAGACATTTCCACATTATGCTGGTGCCTATTAGAAAACCAATGGACAATACAAATGAAACAGCCAAAAGTGTACTCTGTAGTGACTGGAAACACCGCAGAGCTCTCATTCCATTCCAAGGACCCTCTTTCTTATCTCAGTTACATGCTTATCTGCTGAAAACCAGAATAGACCATTTCATCACCCCCAGAGGTCATACTGGCTGTGGGCAACCCTGGAAAGGATAGTATAAACAAACTCTGTTTTGTTTGGTTTGGTTTGGTTCGGTTTGAACCGCTTGGTTGGTAGAGAAATCAATGCACTAGAGAATCAGACTAAACTGCGGTGTAATCCTAAACCTACCACTTACTATCCAAGTGCCAGAAATAAGCAAATTAACATTAAAGACATGTATGAAAGGGGAAACCAAAGCTTCCTTCAATGGGGCTCATGAGACAAGCGAAATAACATGGGCGAACTATCTATTGTGCACCTGTCTGAGATTCTAACAGGGGTTAAATGCATTTGAGCATCTAAAATGCAGTTACGAAACTGTATTTCTTGCCAGGAGCATTAGCTTATTTAGTTTTAAATAAACTGCGTTCATTTTGCACTCCAAGTGAGGGACCGCTTGTGTTGTGTTTCCCATCTCAAGTTAGCTCCTTTGGCAAAACACTTGCAGGAGAAAGCCAGTCCTCCTCATTGTGTTCCTGTTTCTGTACCATGGGGAAGGTGATTGGAAAGCAGAACTAGACTCTCTGTTTAATTCCTCCCAACTTAAAAATGCTCCTTTCCTAAGACTTCTCTCTGATATCCATTCAAACATATGCTACCACCAACAGATGCTAAGTGCTGCACAGGTTCAGGGCCATGAAATCTATTTAAATAGTACAGTGACAACATTTATCAGAATATAAGCAGTGAAGACATGGGGAGTCGTTCTACTAATATTATGGACTAAGTTTAAATGCTCCCACAGTGAATTTTTTTTTATTTTGTAGATCTCCAAATTATTCCTCAATTATCATAAGCGTGATGTGGGATTCTCCTCTGTATTTGTGAATACCATCAGTTAAGAAAGAAGCTGGTTTGGCCTGTGATGGGGCAGAGTAGAGCTCGGCAGAGAAAACTAAACTGGGTACTGGGAGAAGGAAGGCGGAGTCACAAGCCTAGAGCTCGGCAGAGAAAACTAAACTGGATACTGGGAGAAAGAAGGCGGAGTCACAAGCCTAGAGCTCGGCAGAGAAAACTAAACTGGATACTGGGAGAAGGAAGGCGGAGTCACAAGCCTAGAGCTCGGCAGAGAAAACTAAACTGGATACTGGGAGAAAGAAGGCGGAGTCACAAGCCATGGAGCCGCCAAAGGGAAAAGATGCCAGTTGCCAGCTGGAACCTTGCCAGTAGGCCACCAGCTTCGTGATAAAATATAAAACAATAGAAACTGATTCATTTAAGATATAAGCATGAGCTAGAGATATGCATAAGCTAATAGGCCAAGCAGTGTTGTAATTAATACAGTTTCTGTGTGGTTATTTTGGGTCTGGGCAGCCGGGAATGAACAAAGTAGCCTCTTATAACATAAGACTGCAATAGTTTTTGCTAAATTCATTTACTATTTTCTTATTTTTGCCCTTTTTTTTTCTTTGCTGTTATAGAAAATAGATTTTTTTTTCTCATATAATAAATATATCCTGACTACGGTTTCCCCTCCCTCTGAAACTTCTCCCAGTTCCTCCCTGCTTCCCCTCCCATCTGGACACACCCCATTTCCATCTCTCATTAGAGAATAAACAGGCTTCTAAAGGATAGTAATAAAATAAATTAGATAGAACAAAAACTGAAAAATCAGAACAGGACAGAACAAACTGAAGGAAAAGAGTTCAAGAAAAGACACACACACAAAACAACAAATATAGAAGTAGAGACTCACTCATTCACACACTCAAAAATCCCACAAAACACAAAAAATAAGCCTTAACATATATGCACAAATGTGTATATATGTGTGTGTGTGTGTGTGTGTATTATACATGTCCTTTTTTAAAAAAAGAGTGATGCAACATTATGAGATAGGGAACGTGCAAAGATGCCATTGAGTTCATTTTCTGTTAACCATCTATTGCTGGGCATGCTGTCTACTCTGAAGAGTAGTTTGGCTGGGTGGTGGTGGTTCCACACACGTTTAATCCCAGCACAAGAGGCAGAGGCGGGTGGATCTCAGTGAGTTCAATTGCAGATCCTTCTGAGGGGCATGTGTCCATCTCTCCTTTCAGCATTAGGACCCCACATGGTGCAGACCCCTGCAGGCCTCATGCATGCTGCCTCTCTCTCTGTGAGTGCACATATGCTTCGATTTAGAGAGCCTTGTCTCCTTGGTGTCCTCCATCCTTCTGGATCTTATACTCTTTCTGTCTCCTTTCTGAGCCCCGAGGGGAGGGATTTGGTGAAGACATCCCATTGAAGGCTGAGTGATCTGAGGTCTTGCACTCTATACATATTGTCTAGCTTTAGTTTTCTATATCTGTTCCCATTGGCTACAGAAGGAAGCTTCTCTGATGATGGCTGAACAAGGCACTGATCTATGAGTAGAGCAGAATGTGATTGGGAGTCATTTTTATTGTGATTTTTTTATTTATAACAGTAGTAATTGGTTTCCATCCTAAATCCCTAGGCTATCAGTCTCAGGTTCTTGGTCAACCAAGCAGTGTCAGATATGGGTTCCATCTTGGGGAGTGGGCCTTGAGTCAAATCAGACATTGGTTGGTCATTCCCAAAAGCTTTGTGCCACTATTGCCCTAGCATATCTTGCAGACAGGACACTATATTAGATCGAAGGGTTTGTAGCTACCTTGGTGTCTGCCTTTCTCCTTTGGTGGCCTGCAGAGGACCTTCCTTTACCTAAAATGCTATCTCCTAGGGGTAAAGGTTCTGCATAAGCAGCAAGCCCAACTTCTCCATGTTCAGTGAGCTGTGCAGGTGTTGTCTTTAGCAATATGGCCTTGCCATCAGTTTATGGAGAGCAACTTAGTCTTCAAAACAGCCTGAGTTGTTTGTAGTTTCCCAGGGGACCCATTTGGCCAACAACTCAATTAAATGTAACACATTCCCAGTACTGGAAGGCAAACGATGTCCTAATGGAGCTCTGTCTCCCCCCACTTTGGGGGGATTTATTTAGATCACCTTCATATATTTATATATTTTAGGAAGCTGCTACTATATTAGGTTTCCATACTACCCCTCAATTTGGCCCTTAATTTTATTTGTCTTTCCCTATATTTCCTCTCTCATCATTCTCTTCCCTCCCCTCACAACTTGATCATCTCATTCTAGTTGCCTCCCCAAACCATCTGTATCTATCTATTCTATTTCTCTTTCCTAGAGAAAGCCATCTTGCCCCTCCTCATTAGTTACTTACCCCTATACCTAACCTTGTGATTCTACAGTCTGTAGCTTGGTTATCATTGACTTAACAGGTAATGCCTACAAATAAGCAAATATAATACCATAATTGTTTTTCTGGGTCTGGCTTACCTCACTCAGAAAGTTTTTAGTCCTATCCACTTACCTCCAAGTTTCATTTTTTTTAACTGCTGAGTAATATTTCACCACATAAATGTACCACACTTTCCTTATCCATTCATCTGTTGAGTGAAATATAGCTTGTTTCCAATTCCTGGCTGTTGTGAATGCAGTGGAGCAAGTATCTCTGTGGTAGAATGAGACGCTTTAGGTATATGCCCAAGAATGGTATAGCTGAACATTTAGGTAAATAGATTGCCATCTTTCTGAGGAACTGCCACACCAAAAGTCACACCAGCAGATGAAGGATGAGTGTTCCTTTTACTCCACATCCTAGCCAAATAAACTGTCGTTTATTTTTATTAATCTTAACATTCTGACAGGTGTGAGATGAAATCTCATAGTTGTTTTATTTGCATTTTTCTCATGACTAAGGATGTTGAACATTTCTTTAAATGTTTCTCATCCATTTGAGATTCCTCTACTGAAATTTTTCTGTTTAGATCTGCACCCCATTTTTAATGGATTATTTGTTTTCTTGATATCTAATTTTTTGAGTTCTTTATATATTTCGGCTATTAGTCCTCTATCAGATGTTGAGTTAGTAAAAATACTTTCCCATTCTCTAGTTTGTCACTTTGATGACTGACAGTATGCTTTGCCATGTAGAAACTTCTCAGTTGTGTGAGGTCCCATTTATTTATTACTGATCTTAATACCTGTAGTGACAGTGTTCTGTTCAGAAAGTCTTCTCCTGTGCCAATAAATACAAGGCTTTTCCCCACTTCCCTTCTATCAGGTTCAGTATATCAGGTTTTATGTTGGGGTCTTTGAGAATCTGGATTTGAGTTTTGTAGAGGGTGCTAAGCATGGATCTATTTGGACTCTTCTACCTGAAGCCATCTATTTTGGCCAGCACCATTTGTTGAAGATGCTATCTTTTTCTGGTATTTACTTCTGACTTCTTTATAAAAAATAAGGTGTCCATAGGTATGTGGATTTACAGCTGGGTCTTAAATTCAATTCCATTAATCAACGTGTGTGCTTCTGTGTTGATACTATGCTGTTTTTGTTATGATACCTCTGTAGTACAACTTGAAGTCAGGGATGGTGATACCTCTAGCATTTCTTTTATTATTCAGAATTGTTTTAGCTACTCTGGGTTTTTTTTTTTTGGTTTGCTTTTTGCTTTTGTTTTTGTTTTTTTATATGTGTGTTTCCATATGAAGCTGAATTTTGTCCTTTCAAGATCTGTGGAGAATTGTGTTGGAATTTTGATGGTGACTGCATTGATTCTGTATTGGTTTTGATGGGATGGCCACTATTATTATATTAATTCTGCCCATCTAGGAAAATTGAAGTTCTTTACATCTTCTGATATCTTCGTTAACTTTTTCTTCATTGTCTTTAAGTTGTTATTATACTTGTCTTACACTTGCTTGGTTAGAGTTACCCTGAGATATTTTATATTATTTGAAGCTATAGTGAAATATTTTGTTTCCCTGATTTCTTTCTCAGTCTGTCATTTGTATACAGGATGGCTACACTTTTTGTGAGTTAATTTTGTATCTATCCACTTATTCTGTCCAACTAGAAAACTTTGACTAATGCAACAGGCATCCCCTTCTTCAGGTTAGGGAATTTGCTTCTATGATTTTGTTGAAAATATTTTTTAACCTTTTCCTTGGCTTTCTTCTCTGTCCTTATTATTCTCACATTTGATCATTTCATATTGTTTCAGATTTCCTGAAGATTTTTATGCCAAGATTATTTCAGATTTGACATTGTCTTTACCAAAGCATTCATTTCTTCTACTGTGTCTTCAATGCCTGAGATTCTCTTCTCTATCTCTTGCATTCTATTGGTGATGCTTGCCTCTGAGGTTCTTATTTGAATTCCTAAAATTTAATTTTCGGGTTCCCCTCAGTTTCAGGTTTCTTTAATTGGTTCTATTTCCACTTTAAGGTCTTAAAATAATATATTCATTTCCTTCCACTCTTTTAATAGATTTCTTTAAAGGTTTATTCATTTCATCTTTAATATTTTCTCTATAATATATTCATAAAGGATATTTTGAGGTCTTTATCTTGTGTTTCAACTATATTACAGTACTCTAGACCTACTGTGTTACGGTTGCTGGGCTCTAATGGAAACACTGTCCTGGCTGTTATTGATCATGTTTTTAGGCTAGTGCCTGGACATCTGAAGTTTGGCATGATCATAATTCTATGTACAGATATCTGGTCTTATCTTTGTCAGGTGGTTTTCTTGTTACTTTGTTTCTGTTGCCCTCTCTGGTTCTTACAAGGGTGTAGTGGCTGTGTATTGCCTGGTAGGAAATACTACTCAGATTGTGATAAGTGTTGCTACTATGCATTGCTGGGAAAATATGTTTCTAGATCTTGGAAGTTGACAGTTAGGAATGGGGATGGGCTGGGGCGGGGTGTGTTTAGGAGGGTCTGTAGGAAGGAAGAAAGCAGGGTGTTCCACCAAGATCTGCTTAGTTCCCTGGGGATAAAGATAAGCCCCCACATCAAAAAAAAGACTTTTGTTTTCACTATATACATATTTCTTTTTGCTTATTTGTTTGTTTCGCTTTCTTTTTATTTATTCTTTGTGTCTTTCACATCATGCATACCGGTCCCATTCATTTCCTGTCCCTTAGTATCTGCCCTCTGCCCTTGCAACCTCCCCCACCCAAAATAAAATAAAATGGAATTTAAGAACAAAAAGGAAAACTAGGAAAAATCTCATCATGGAAGCTGTAGTGTGACATAGTAAATCACACAGTAAACCCTTTTATCCATGTATATTTACATGCAAGTGTTCATTGCAAAGAGTCATTGGTCTGGTTGGAGGTCTGTGGTTTCTGCTACACTATTGATGCTGGCTCCTCACTGCGACTCCTCTTGAATATCCTGTTGTATCCCTGTGTCATGGAGATCCTGTAGCTTTGAGTCTGTAGGACCAACCCCTTCACGTGCTCTCAAAGAGCATAGATAGGGTGGGCCAGCTCATAACCCCAGTACTTGGCCTGGGTAGTTGCAGCATTGGTCAGCCCACCAGTTCTCCCCTGTTTTGGGCCCCAGGGTGAGTTCTCCATCATTGCCCTGGCTAGTTCACCCCTTGTAGCGATGACAAAATGGTAGGGCTGGTCCTTCCTTCACATCTTCAGTGTCGGCTCTCCCAAATGGACACCTTTAGGACGAACTCTACTGTGTTGTTCAGGCAAGGTGTAGAGGCCACTCCCAAGTGCTGCAGCTGGTGAGGGGCAGGGACAGCCCCCGCCCTCTTATGACCTCAGGATCAGCTCTCCTACCTGCCACAGGCAGTGAAGGGGCATCTCTTACCCCACCCACACTGTCATATGGCAGATGAGGGGTAGGGCCAGATCTCCCCCACTCACATTCTCAGGGCAGTTTACCTGCAACCCTGTCAGTAGGGTCAGCTCTACTGTGCTGCCCAGGAGAGGTGCAGAGCCTGTTCTCCAAAGTGCTGCAGCTGAAGAGGGTTAGCAGGGGCAACTCTCTAACCTCAGGACCAGCTCTTTCATCCTCCTCAGGAGTTGAAAGGGTAAGGGCATCTTTCCCCCACCCATGTCACCTTATGGTAAATGAGGGCAGGGCCAGGTTCCCATGCTCAAGTTCTCAATGTCAGCTCACATGTAAATAGGATTAGCCCCACTGTGCTGCCCAGGTGAGGCCTGGGTCCCATTCTCCAGAGTGTTGCAGTTGGTGAGGGTTTGGGTCATGTTCCCCACCTGCTACAGGTAGTGAGGTGTCAGGGGATGAGGGCATCTTTCCCTCACTCACATCACCACAGGGCAAATGAGAGGGGCACGACCTGCTTTCCCATCCTCATCCCCTGAGGGCCAGCTCTCGCATGCCCCTGCGAACAGAGTCAGCCCTGTTGTGTTGCCCAGATGAGGTATAGGACCTTCT
This sequence comes from Neodon shergylaensis, assembly GCA_025134845.1. NCBI lineage: Eukaryota > Metazoa > Chordata > Mammalia > Rodentia > Cricetidae > Neodon > Neodon shergylaensis. The sequence goes on from JABTXL010001887.1 coordinate 6,816,716, forward strand.
CTCCTGAGTATTTTAGCCAGTGATGGGCAGGGCCAGTTCTCCCTAGTGTTGCAGCCAGTGAGGGGTACATCCAATTCTGTACAGCCCCATCCTCTGGTCTTCAGTAGTATCAGGAGCCTCAGACATCAACACAGACAGCGGCTACATACCACGTTGTCCATTTGCTCACCATAATAGTGACCTGTATGCTAGGCACCAAAAAGCACAGGGCGGGCCCATGTTTTCTCCTCAAAGTCTGGGACAGTCTACCCTCAGCCTGTGTGTAGGTTTCTTTGCCCCACTCAGTCTGTTATGATACAGGGCAGTAATATGCTAGATTTTTTAAATTGTTTTTATTGCACTATACATTTTTCTCTGATCCTCTCCCTTCCTACCCTCTCCCCTTTTACCCTCTCCCATAAACCACATACTCCCAATTTATTCAGAAGATCTTGTCTTTTTCTCCTTCCTATGTATGTCTCTCTAAGGGTCCTCTTTGTTGTCTAGGTTCTCTGGGGTTGTGGGCTGTAGTCTGATTTTTTGTTTTGTTTGTTTGTTGTTGTTGTTTGCTTTATGTCTAAAAGCCACTCATGAGTGAGTACATAATATATTTGTCTTTCTAGGTCTGGGTTACCTCACCCAATATGATTTTTTTCTAGATCCATCCTTTGCTTGCAAATTTCAAGCTAATATTATGTTTTACCTCTGAGTAGTACTCCATTGTGCAAATGTACCACATTTTCTTTATCCATCCTTTGGTTGAGAGACATCTAAGCTATTTCCAGGTTCTGGATATTACAAATAATGCTGCTATATGAATCCCTGTGGTATGACTAAACATCCTTCGGGTATATACCCAAAAGTGGTATCGCTGGGTCTTGAGGTAGATTGTTTCCTAATTCTCTGAGAAATCACCATACTGATATCCAAAATGACTGTACCAGTTTGCACTTCCATCAGCAATGGAGGAGTGTTGCCCTTACCCCACATCCTCTCCAGCATAAACTGTCATTAGTGTTTTTGATCTTGGCCATTCTGACAGGTATAAGATGGAATCTCAGGGTTGTTTAGAGTTGCATTTCTCTGATGGCTAAGGATGAGTCTTAAGCAGTTCTTGTATAGGTAACCACAGATGCTGTGAGTTCATGTATGAGAGAGAGGGAGAGGGAGAAAGAGAGAGAGAGAGAGACATCATATCTAGAAGGCAGCATTTCACAGCACCCCTCCCCCTTCCTCTGACTACTGCATTTTTTCTGCTTCTTTTTCCACAGTCTTTCCTGAGCCTTGCTTGGTGGAGTATTGATGGAGATGCTGCAGTTAACACTAAGAGCCATTTATTCTCAGCACATCAACCAGTGATCTTTCTCTGTAGTAAACACTGTCCACTATAATAAGAAACTTTTCTGACCAAGGTCAGGAAAGCCCGAAAACTTCTACATAAGCATAATATTTAGGAGGCGGGCTGACAACATGACCCTTTAGCAAAAAAGCATCCACAAGTTCTCCCTTATGACTTATGTCCTTATGACTTATGTCCTTATGACTAGCTTATGACTAGCCATGGGATTGGACTATGTTTCTGGTGTAAGGCATGAATCCTTTTTTATGGAACTTGTTTTTTTTTTAAAAAAAAAATGCTGTTTCACGAGCCTACTTCCAGCAACTAATGGAAGCAGAGACAGAGATCCACAGTCTAGCACTGGGCTGATCTCCTGCTGAAGAGCATTGATGCAAGGGGGAGGGGCTTGATCCTGCCTCAACTTGGTATACCAGACTTTGTTGATTCCCCAAGGGAGGCCTTACCCCCTCTGAGGAGTGAATGGGGGTGAGATGGGGGGGGGGGGACGGAAAAAAAGGAGAGAGGAAGAACTGGGGCTAGTATGTAAATTTTTTAAATTTAAATAAAAGATGCTAAAAACAGGTGTTTCTACAGATTTTCCTTCTAATAAAGAAGAGTGCAACAAATGGAGAGAGAGAGAGAGAGAGAGAGAGAGAGAGAGAGAGAGAGAGAGAG
>JABTXL010001887.1:6818718-6833397 GCA_025134845.1 Neodon shergylaensis
GAGAGAGAGAGAGAGAGAGAGAGAGAGAGAGAGAGAGAGAGAGAGAGAATAAAAGAATAAAAGTGTTCAAATAGGGGAAGAGAAGGAGGGCAGAGATGGCGGGAGGGAGGGAACGAGGGAGTGAAAGAATGAGGGAGGGAGCAAAGGAGCCAGCGAGGTAGGGACTACGCCTTCTGGGGATTTAAGGTTGAAGAAGCAATGCAGCTGCAGCTTCAACTTGTGTTCACATGGCGCCACCTGCTGGCAAGAACTTTCCAAACCTCTGTCACAAGTATTTCCATCTGTAGCTGGGTTTAGCAGTGCAGATGCAGGGTCAGGAGCGGGCCTGAAGAGAGTCTTCCAAGCCGACTTACTCTAAATAAGGAGATGAACTATGAGATGTGGAAATTTGAAAAGTTCTGTTGTTTTTTATTTGTGATAACTACATTAAACACTTTTTATTGTTGATATATGGTCATTTCTTTAATAAGACAACACATACGAGAGACCATATAAAAATATATTTTATGGTTTCTTTGGGATCTATTACCAGTAACTACAAATATTTATAGCAGCGTAATACCTTTATAGAATATGGACTTTATAAAGGCATCTTTATTAATCTTCTAATTTAGTCATTTTCATCATCTCGGACATCAAAATCAAGACAAAAACAACATCGTGCTAGTTTGGATATTTAATAATTTCTCACGATAAGGTATCACTTTGACATTAGGCTGAAGAATTTGTGATTCAAGATCCAGCATGCCAAGTATTGGGCAGGATGAGGCAGAAGGATCGTGATATTGTGGTCATTCTAGATTACAGTGTGAGGCCCTGTCAAAGACAGGTTAGGAGAGAAAAAGAAAGGAGGGAAGTGAAAGGGAGGGAGAAGAGAAGGCTGGGAGAGGAGGGAGGAGTAGTGAAGATAGGGAAGGAAAGAGGGGAGAGAAAAGAGGGAATGGAAGGATAGGAAAGTAGAGAAGAGGAATTCTCTTCGCACACGAGTGTACCTGGCATGTCTTCCTGCCATTTCTGCCTCTGAGAAGTAGATAATGCAGTAGGACTCATATGTGACTTCTCTTGCTTTGTGCTTCCATGATTTCCCACCCCTAACATAACTATTATAGCACAGATCACTTAGACTTCTTTGTGATCCTTTTACTGTTTACATTTGACAATTATTGAATTCATATCTAGACCATAGAGGACATGACCCATACATTACTTATCAACTCATTTCTTTGGATTCTTCCCCACATGAGGTTTCTTAAGTAGGAAGCAAAGGATGTGGGACAGCCTGCCTGCTCCATCACTCAGGCAGTGTGTGGTGTGTCCCGAGTTTACATGGACAGTTGCACATTGTGGTCGGGGCTGCAGTAATTCACACTAACCCAGCAGATCATTATGTATGATACTGCCAATCTCAAAGGTCTCTTGTATTTAGGAACCCATACGTGCCTCTTTTCTAAGCTAGAGTTTATGAGGATACAAAATCAATTTTGTAGACAAGACAGCACATGTTTGCGGCTTTATTACACCAGGTATTGAAGACATTAAAATCACAAAAAGGGAAACAGTGGGTTTGGAAAACACCACAAGTAACCAAGGACTGTACTTTGGTAAGTTAAAACAAAATGTTCGAGATGGATAAAATTTGTAGAAAATCAGCTTAGGGAAAGCAGCAGCAGATGGTGTTCAGTTTCTCACCACCAAGTTCCATGACTAAGGCAGACTTGCTAAGTATGGATCCTGATGCCCTGGAAGTCATATGTGCCTTGGACTGATGATAGAGAAAAGGAAAATGCCCTTCCTGGGCAATGCATAGCCTTCTTCCTGGAAGAACACACACACCAATAAAGTGACATCAGAAAGGGATACACAGGGTCCTTAAATGAAAATTTGGAAATGCAGAGATGAGAGGTAAATGCCTTGCGTAGCATAAATGAGGGGAAACAATTCCTCCTAATGTTCTGATGGCCATGATTAGAAACAATTAGAAATATCGATTATGGAGCAAAAAATACCAGGATTAAAAAATGTTAAATTGTTTGTTTATTTGTCTTTTCATTTCCAAACTGCACAACCATGCAAGTGTGTAAACTTTCTAATCCTATTTCACAACATATGGAATGGAATTACTAGTGTAACTTACATAAGATAAATGAATTAATGTATACTAATAATTTAGGACATGCTTGTCATGGATTAGTGCTCATCAGATAGAATTTAGGTTTTTTTTTCAGTGTGTGTTTATTGCTTGTATATTTATGTCAGACAAGCTGATAGTTTACAATAGAGACATGAACAACAAGCAAAAACATATTTACTTTACAGTGTGATTTAGGAAGATAAATATTCAATACAAAACAACGATAGGCAATAACCTTGACAGAAACGCATACAGGGACAACATAAAAATCCACAGGAGGACACCATTGTGAGAAAATTACCAGGAATGGTTGTGGCAAGGATGTAAAAGTAATTAGAGACTGGCAGAGACAAAGGGAGAGAGAAAGCTAAATGGTGCAGAGACACTCCGGGTATACAAATGGTCCCAAAGCGAGATAGAGATAGAGCTTGTCACCCTCTTGGGGCCATTGAGCACATAGGGAACCTGGGATGGCTGGGTTTTGGTGTGGGAAGTAGGAAGAACTTAGAATCTGTGGGGGGGTTCCAGCTCTGGCTCAGGACATTCTGATTTTCTGAAAGAATCCGTGGAAAAGGCTTAGAGAGGAAAAGGCAGTTAGGGCTTATTTTTCAAAGAGTAGTTGATTTACTGAAACTCCCATAGACTGGAAATTCACTAACTAGTTAGAAGATTTTTTTTTATGCAGGCCAAAGATGGGCAGATTGGATTAAGATGGTGGTGGTGGGCTCAGAGGCAGATGGACTTGTCGACTGAAACTGTGGAAGCCAATGCCTAACTGAGAGATTACAAGGAGGCAACAAGGATGTGCAGAAGTTAGGTCTGGAAGCTGGGTTCGTGGGATACTCCCCCGCTGTGACAGGACAACAGAGGAGTGGGTTTAGGGGCATCAGAGCTAATGACTCTAATTTCAACTGATTCCTTATTTGTAAGGATTCAACTTCCAGTCTGGCTTGGTGCTTTCTGGTTTAAAAGTGATCCATACCCGGTTGACTTAGCACTTTGCATTCTGATGGTTTCTTTGCCTTTGGTAAGCTATACCCTGCATGCTGCTGCTGCCGTGAGAGACTGAGAAGAAGCAGCAACCCATAGCTCCAGGTCAGCCACACCGTCATGGGGATGAACAACTGGCTAGTACAGTGTACATTGCGTCTAAGATTTGTCTATACTGTGGCATTTTCTATGTTATAACAAGGACGTTTTTGCTACAACCCCGTTATAAGATCCAGCTACCCTTCCTGGCTACTCCACAGGGAATGTTATGACCACAGAGATGATGCAAGGCCTCATGAACTGTGACATGCCGACTCAGTGGTGGACACTGGTACTTTTCATTGTCCAAAATTATGAACTGCATAGCTGTTCATAAACTGCCTAAAATAAATATTTCCATTAGGAAAGAAAAGATCTGTTTTTTTGTTTTTGTTTTTTTTTTGTTTTTTTTTTTTTGGTTTTTTCGAGACAGGGTTTCTCTGTGGTTTTGGAGCCTGTCCTGGAACTAGCTCTTGTAGACCAGGCTGGTCTCGAACTCACAGAGATCTGCCTACCTCTGCCTCCCGAGTGCTGGGATTAAAGGCGTGCGCCACCACCGCCTGGGGAAAAGATCTGTTGAAAAAAATAGTCCTAGGTCAATTTTTTACCTACAAAGAAGCAGCTAGGGGAAGTGACCATCAGTGTCAGCTGTACCATGCTGGTCAGTGGTGGCTGTGAGGAAGGTGTTTTGCCTACTGAGATATAGGCACCTCAACAACAAGAATCTAGAGAGACACTGGTCATCTGGGGACTTGAGTGGGGGTTAGATGCATTGTGGGTAGTGTGAGGGCATGAGCAGCACAGACCGAGGAGACGGAGGCCAAAGCAGAGCAGTATACTGAAGAGATTCTTCATGTCCTGGAGTGAACAGCCAGAGTGGGCACCACCCACAGGAGAGCCACACTGGAGTGGGAGAATTCTGCTGCTGAAAGCTGAGCAGGTTCTCAGCATTCAAAACATTCAGAGTCCTACTTTTAAAAAGATCAATAAACACATAGGGACATAAACAAATATAAGAAGTAAGGAAATCAATTCGGGAAAGCTAGAAAAGTTGGAGAAATCATCACTTTGGAAACTCGAAACCACAGAGGGTGATTTCAGCAAGGAAATGGAAGCTCTGACAGGTATTTAAACAGAAAACAGTCAAAATGGAATAATTAATAATGATAATAATAAAAACAATACTGAGGCCCAAACTAAGAATCCATGGGGTAGAATAAAGAGCTAAGATAAATTCTAAAGGCATAGACAACTAATTTGTTGAAATTATAGTGGAAAATTTCTCAAACTTGGAGATAGAAATAGACACACAAACAAGAGCTTTTTAGAACTTCTTCACAGCATAGAACAGTGAAGAAAAAAAAACAGAGCAAGCAAGCTATATCGAAATACTAATGGAAAAAGAAAATCAAGCTAAACTTAAGGTCAGCACATGAGAATAACATGAAATGTCTCATCACCAACCCAAAGCTCCAGGGTAGCCTGGAGTGAGAGGTTTCAAATCATGGAAGTAAAAACTGCAAACCAAGATTCTGTCCCCAGCAAATCTGACTTTTAAAATGATGAATAACTTAAGAACATTAGAAAGCAAGTTTAAACTAAGACAACCCACAACAACCAAGCCAACGCTGCAGAAAATACTTAAAAGAATGCTACACACAGAAGCAGAAAGAGTGACTTATGAGAGCACAGGAGAAACTAGATTTATGAGATGAGAAGATGAACAAAGGAAGGCGAAGACATTACCATCATTCCACATCCCACAAGCCAGCAAACTTCTAAAACTCACAGATAAGAAAGCAAATAACCACAGCTTTAACTAGAGGAACTACCAAAAAACTATGGGATTAATCAAATGCCTGCGATAATCACCTTAAAAGCAATTATCTCCACTCACCATTTCAAACAACAGGACAGGCTGATTGGATAAAAAGAAGATCGAGCTATCTGTTACCTCCAAAAAACGCATCTCACTAGCAAAGACACCAACAGACTGATCGCCAAAGGATAGCTATGGACCTGGGAAGCAAAATAAATGAAAACAAGCTGGGATAAAACACTTGGACCAAAAGCGACTTGAGGAGGAAAAGAATTGTTTAGCTTATACTTGCAAGTCACCGTCCAACCTTGAGGGAAGTCAGGACAAAAACCGAAGGGAGAACTAAAACAAAAACCATGGAAAAATACAGCTTGCTGGCTCAGTCTCAGATTCATGCTTAGCTAGCCTGCATCAGGACCAACTTTCCAGGAAATGGTACAGCCCACATGAGTGTCTGTTAGCATCATGTAACAATCAAAACAATTCTGATGAGAATAATGACCCAAATGATACTCCTTTTTCAGGTGATTTTAAGCTGTCCTGACTGCTAATGCTAAATAGGACAAGTAACTATTCTATATCTTAGAGACTTCAAATCAAACTAGGAAAGGATAAATATGGCTATATAATAATAAAGGTAAGTATTCATTCAGGAGATTTAATAACTGTATACATCAGATGTGGACAGTTCTAAATTATAAAATAAATATTAAGAATCATGAAAGGTTGTGTTTGATCCTAACACAATAGTGAGTAACTTTAGGGCTCTCTCCCATCTTTAGAACAGCATCCAATGAATTTCAGAGATAAACGACAACAAAGATTGATTGGACTAGACAGATATCTACAGGACATTCCGTCTAGCATATGTACAATACATACGCTTCTAGGCAACCAGGAAATCATCTCTAAAATTGATCACATTTATAGATCACAAAGCAAACCTTAATAAATCAAAAGAACCTAAATTATTATCAGAATACTAGTTGCATATAGTGAAACAAAATGAAACATCAGCAAAAAGAGAAATCCCAGGGGAAAAAAAGTTAAATTCTGGGACACTGAACGGTATGCTCTTGAATTAAGCATGAGTTATTTTATAAGTTAAGAGTATTGCTAGAATTAAATGAAAACAATGGCACAGCCTCACAGAACCTAGGATACAATGAAGGCAGCTCTCAGGGCAAAGCTTGAGAGTTTACATTTAAAATGTCCAAGAGATCCAAAACAAACCAATGATCCATCCCAAAGCTCTAGGAAAAGAATGGGAAGACTGAGCTCAAATGCAATATACAAGGAGAATCATAAAAGTTAGGGCAAATATGAATGAAAAGGAAACTGGGAAAAAAAGAGGGTAAGGGATTCAAGATGGCAGTGGGCAGTGGGCAGCAGTGCCCATGGGGCCTAGGGCAGCTCTTAGGAGCCTGAAGGACCCACAGAGGCTTCACGGGGAGAAGCGATGGTGGTAGAGGATGAGCCTGCAGAGTGCACAGATAGCTCCAGGGAGAAAAAAGGCAGATCTTATAAGAAGATGACATTAAAAGGTGGTTTCATGGAACTGGAAAAGAAGACGGTAGAACAATGGACTGGCCCTACTCTACGATGAAACGCTCCCTTGTTCGCTATGGCCAAGCTCCCACATCGGTCACTAGTCCTGCTTCTTTAAGCCATGGGTGCCCCTCGGTTCCTGGAAAATCTAGAAAAAAATAAATCTAGCAAAATTAAATCAAGACAGTGTAAGCAGCTTAAACAGAAATATAACAGGTCATAGTATTGTTGCGATAAATATACAATAAGTACAAATATGCCCCCCAAAAAATTCAGAACTTGGCAGGTTCATTGACAATATCTACCAAACTTTAAAGGATGATTTACTACCAACACCCCTCAAACCACTCCAAAAGAAATAGAAAGAGAGGCTGTACTGCCAAAATACTACATGAAGCCAGCACTATTCCGATATCAAAACTAGATAAGGATACATAGACAAAAAATTCTCAACAAAATATTTTCAAAATGAATTTAACAACACATTAAATGCATTGTGCATTATGAATATAAGTTGGTTCCAACCTAGGACTGCATGGTTGATTCAACATCAACAAATTAATGTGTAATACAGCACACAATTAGGCTTAAAGTCAGAAATCACATGATCATCTCTGAATCATCAGTTGTGAAAAAGCACTTGACAGAGTTCAGTACCAGTATGTGACAAAAATCCTGAAACACTGGGGTAGCAAGAATGTATCTCAACATAATAAAAAACTATACATGACTAATCTAGAGCCTACATCACATAAATGAAGAAAAACCAAAACCTTTCCTCTAAAATCAGAAATGAGATGAAGGTATTCGCTTTTTTTTCCATTTTATTCAATATAGTGTTTAAAATCTTGGCTAGAGAAATAAGACAAGAAACAGAACTGAAAGAAGCACAAGTAGGAGAGTGTTTCCGGCTGTTCTTGTTTTCAGATGAAAGGGTCCTATATTTAAGATGCACTAAGGACCCCACCTGAAAGCTATCAGATACAATAAATATAAAATCAATATACAAAATCAGACACTTTTCTGTAGCTCATTAATGAAGGTGATGAGAAAGAATTTAGAAGAAGCTTCCCATTCACAAGTCCTAAGAATAAACCTAACCAAGGAGAAGAAAGGTCTCATAAACTTTAAAACCCTGAAAAAAAATTGAAGAAGATACTAGAAGAAAGAGGAAGGAAAGAAAACACAGTTTAGTAACTTAATGCAATCTTCCCAAAAACCTCAATTACATCCATCACAGAATTATAAGAGCCAATGCCCAAATTCATGTTAAGACATGAAAGACGCCAAATAGCCAAAGCAATTCTAAGCAGAAAGAATAATGTTAGAGGTATCATGATACCCAATCTCAGTTGGCCAGAGTAACAAAGACAGTATGATATTGGCACAAACAGACATGCATACCAGTGGGATAGAATGGAACACCCAAAATAAAGCTATACAACTATCACAATTGAATTTTACATTTCTATTATGTTTTTAAATTTCCACGTATGTGTTTTGGGACACAGCATGTGAATGTGAATGCAGAAGCCTGTGACTATCAGAGGTTCCTCTGGGGCTGTAGTTATAGGCAACTGCGAACTACCCAACTGGGCACACTGGGGGACAATTTGTCTAGCTGTACAAGGCAGAATTGGTATGTACCAGGATCCATGGAGAGAGGCTTCCTCAATTAATAAAATGGGAATCAATAAGGAAGACACCCAATGTCAACTTTGGGCTTCTATGAATACAAGCAAATATACATGTATGTATTCACATTATATATGTGTTATATGTGTGTCTGTGTGACCATACATAGAAAATACATTTATGCATACAAGAAGAGAGAGAAAGGAAGGAAGGAAGAAAGGAAGGCAGGCAGGAGGGAGGGAGGGAGGAAGGAAGGTGCAGAGATATGGAGGGACAGAGGGACAAAAGAAAGAAGAAAAAAAAGTTCCCTTACTGGGAACTAATTCTACTGGACTCCGCTATGTTTTCCAAATGTGTGAAGAAACACATTGCTGACTTGAGCCATATTTGTTGTTTCTGCAAAGGTTAATACAGGGATCTTCCAAAACCAACAATAGTTCACAGAACACTTACAAGTGAAACTTATGTCGGTCCCAGGGTCTTATTTCACGGTAAATGAGTTGCACAGTAGACACCGAGCCCAGGTATCCATCCATCTTTCCATAAACTATGCCACTGGGAAGCATCTGGCCTGGCAGAATGATGGAGTGACCCATTAAATGTTCATCTAGGACACTGTCTGTGGACTCACTTCCTGCTGAATTAAAGCATTTTCTCCCAGGATGTTGTACGTATTCTCTGAACCAAAAAAAAAAAAATCAATGTATGGTGTCATAGTTTCAAGAGTTAAAATGAAGAGGCCTAGGAAACAAAATAAAAATAAAAGGAGGCCTGATGGACCTCACCTACTATAATGATCTAATGATCACAGTTACCCAATGACAGAATTTGTACCTTGACAACTACAATTGGGGGTTTTGCTAGATCTTAGTTGTATGTGCAAAAAAATGCTTCTACTGTTAAAAGTTCCCACCAAACCTGAAGGCATGATTGGCATCCTGGCTTAGCCTGCTTGTTCTGGTATACAAGAATACCTAAAGTAAAGTAATTTAGAAAGAAGATGAATTTCTATCTTGTAGTCCTGGGACTGGAGATGCAAAGATGCAGGCACCGTGATACGGTGTGGAGAGAACCTATCTGTTGCATATCACATGGGAGAAGGTAGAACCGCAAGTGAGCAAGTTAGCTAGATGTTGTATGTGTCCTGATTTGATGTAACAGGACCTCCTGCTAAGAGCAAATCAGTTCTCTTAGTGCCTTCACCTCTGCGGAAGTGGGTGGCATTGCTACTGATTACTGTGAAGATAGAGAGAGGGTGCAGAAAAGGGAAGCTTTCAATGGGCAATGCCCAGGAGAATAGTCGCATGGATTGGGTGTCTGTGGGGTTTTGATGAGCAATGCCATAGGATTATAGTCACATGAATTGGGTACCTATGGTAGAAGCCTAGGAGAATGTGGCACTTCTCAAGGAAAGATGGCTTTGAAGTGTCACTGGGAGATAAGAACAAACACTTGCTCTGAGTGAGGTTGCAAGAAGCCCATCCTAAGACAACCTTCCAGTGCCGAGATGAACAGGAATGAGAGATGTGGCTGTTTGAATAAGAATGTCCCCCATAGCCTCATAGATTTGAATATGTAGTCACCAGGGTGGGGCACTATTTGAAAGGATTAGGAGCGTGGTCTTATTAGAGGGAGTGTGTCACTGTGGGTGGCCTTTGAGGTTGTAAGGATGCAAGCCAGGCCCAGAGTCTCTCTCTTCCTGCTGTCTTTGGATACTGATGTAGAACTCTCTGTTACTTCTCCAGCACCATGTCTACTTGCATGCCACCATGATAACAATGGACTAAACCTCTGAAACTGTAAACAAGTCCCATTTTTAATTGTTTTTCTTTATACATAGTTGTGGTGTCTCTTTGCAGCAGTAAATACTGGCTAAGATAAAAGGCAAGTAGAGATTTGCTGTTTCATTTTTAGATTGAGGGATGTTCCTTCAAAACTATGTTCCTAAGTGCTGAGCACAAACACCAAAGAACAGATGTTCCTTCCTAAAACTTTGTGTATGGCAAGAGTGATGAAACAATATTCTATTGGAATGAAAAGAGGAAATAGAAAAATGAATGGAGAGAGAAAGAGAAATAGAGACAGAGACAGAGACAGAGAAAAACACACATGAACTAAAACATAAGGAAATGGTGTTCCTCACTTGTGCCAGGTTATTCTTTGTGTTGTTATTGGTAACAGAAATTTTACTTGAAAACAAAGTTGGATTTCACTTTATTCTTTCAACTAATTCTTAATTTGTAGTACAAAAGCATTTTTCCTGTTTATCACTTTATTAGAACACAATGCTACATTATGCCAACATTTTATAATAACTTTAAGCTACTGATCCTTCACAGTTTTAAATATAGCTATGAACAGCAGAATTATTTATAATCCTGAGTATATCCATAAGATAACTCTTCATAGTTTAGATTGTGTCCAGTTTCTCAGGTTAAAAATATTTATTTTTTTTATTATCTTTCTGTGATTTTTAAATAGTATTCCTCATGTTTTCTATTTCCTTTTTTATATTTTTTTTATTGAAAAAAAATCTCTGCTTCTTCCCAGCCTCCCATTTCCCTCCGCCTCCTCCCGCCCCTCTCCCCCTCCCCCCACTCCTCTCCCCCTCCCTCTCCAGTCTGAAGAGCAGTCAGGGTTCCCTGCCCTGTGGAAAGTCCAGGGTCTTCTTCCCTCCATCCAGGTCAAGGAAGGTGAACATCCAAACTGGCTAGGCTCCCACAAAGCCAGAACATGAAGTAGGATCAAAACCCCGTGCCATTGTCCTTGGCTTCTCATCAGCCCTTATTGTCCGCCATGTTCAGAGAGTCCGGTTTTATCCCTTGCTTTTTCAGTCACAGACCAGCTGGCCTTAGTGAGCTCTCAATAGATCAGCCCCACTGTCTCAGTGGGTGGGTGCACCCCTCGTGGTCCTGACTTCCTTGCTCATGTTCTCTCTCCTTCTGCTCCTCATTGGGACCTTGGGAGCTCAGTCTGGTGCTCCAGTGTGGGTCTCTGTCTCTATCTCCATCCATCACTAGATGAAGGTTCTATGTTGATATGCAAGATATTCATCAGTATGGCTATAGGATAGGGTCATTTCAGGTTCCCTATCCTCAGCTGCCCAAGGAACTAACTGGGGACATTGCCCTGGGCACCTGGGCGCCACTCTAGGTTCATGAAGCTTCTGTAAAGCAAAGGACACTGTCACTAAGACAAAAAGGCAACCTACTGACTGGGAGAAGATCTTCACCAACCCTGCAACAGACAAAGGTCTGATCTCCAAAATATATAAAGTACTCAAGAAACTAGACTTTAAAATGCTAATTAACCCAATTAAAAAATGGGGCACTGAACTGAACAGAGAATTCTTAACAGAAGAAGTTCAAATGGCCAAAAGATACTTAAGGTCATGCTCAACCTCCTTAGCGATCAGGGAAATGCAAATCAAAACAACTTTGAGATATCATCTTACACCTGTCAGAATGGCTAAAATCAAAAACACCAATGATAGCCATTGCTGGAGAGGTTGTGGAGAAAGGGGTACACTCATCCATTGCTGGTGGGAATGCAAACTTGTGCAACCACTTTGGAAATCAGTGTGGCGGTTTCTCAGGAAATTTGGGATCAACCTACCCCTGGACCCAGCAATACCACTCTTGGGAATATACCCAAGAGATGCCCTATCATACGATAAAAGCATTTGTTCAACTATGTTCATAGCAGCATTATTTGTAATAGCCAGAACCTGGAAACAACCTAGATGTCCTTCAATGGAAGAATGGATGAAGAAAGTGTGGAATATATACACATTAGAGTACTACTCTGCCATAAAAAACAATGACTTCTCGAATTTTGCATGTAAATGGATGGAAATAGAAAACACTATCCTGAGTGAGGTAACCCAGACCCAAAAAGAGGATCATGGGATGTACTCACTCATAATTGGTTTCTAGCCATAAATATAGGTCACTGAGTCTGTAATTTGTGATCCTAAAGAAGCTAAATAAGAAGGTGAACCCAAAGAAAAACATATAGTTGTTATCCCTGCTATGGGAAATAGACAAGATTGCTGGGTAAAAAATTGAGACCTTGGGGGTGGGGTGGGATGGGGGTAAGGGGAGAGGGGGAGGATGGGGGGAACTTGGGGAAACGGGATGAGTGGGGATAAAACAAGGTTGGATAGAGGAGCAGGGAATCACATAACTTAATTAAGGGAACCTCCTTTTTTATATTTTGTTTCTCTTTGGAATGTATTATCTTTCTTTTCTTATGTTCCATTTTGCTCTTTTTGCTTATGAGTCCTTGTTCTTGTGTGTGCTTTTCAACCTCCCTTGGTAACAAAAAAGATCCCAGTGCTGAGAGTCAGGTCTGGGTTTTCACTTTGGAAAAATAACTCTTCTTTTTTCTTTTTCTTTTATTTTTTCTCATGAAATCCCACTGTCAACCCTTGTAACTGCTTCCTGTGTTGTTGGAGTCCTCCTGAGAACACCCTTGCCCACGACTGTCTCTTGAGCTCTGTCGTAGCGGCTTCAGAGCGCCCGTCTTTACATGAGGGCCTCTGAGCTATTTGAAATGGACTTTGTGGAGGACAGAGGTTAAGCACCAGATTTCCTTTCTTTCTGGTCTACAGACTTTTACTAGGGTTGGTTGGGGTTGGGTTTTCTCTATATTTTTACTAATTAATTAATCATAGTTATTTGACAAGTTCATACATGTATCCCGTGTATTCTGGTCATTTAGTCCTGACCATGCTCGTATCTCTTCTCCCTTCACATCAATGTCACCCACTCCCACCCTATCGCTGCTAGTTCCTTTCCCAGATCCATCATTTGGGTTCAGTTTTGTGGCCCATTTGATTTAATCAGGGATGACAATTAGATTGGAACAATCTATTGAAACCTGGTGGGTAATCAGTTTTTCCCCTCCTCCCAGAATCTATCAGCAGCAAAGAATCCAACAGTGATGGGTAGGCATCTGTGCTGACTGATGACGAGTTCATTTCTATGTAGACCTATATCAGGCCTTCACAATGCCCGTGAGCCTGTGCTTACAGCAGCTGTGCTGTCTAAGAAATGACATTTCATAACTGTTCCTCCCTGTCTTTTAGGTCTTGTGTTCTTTCAGCTCTCTCTCTCCTGCAACATTGCCTGTGCCTTTAAATAAGTGTGTATAAATGGGTTTTTTTTTTAAGATTGATCAAGGACCTATTACTTATTCTCATCACCACACAAAGCCATGAGTCTCTGTACCACCATTCACTGCGAATATAAGGGGGGGACTTATCTGATGAATGCTGAAAATATCAAGTATCTATGGGTATAAATACAGGTACTTAAAAAACAACTATATATTATTTACATTTGCCACAATTAATAGTAACTTTCCTGTTAGGCTTATGATCCCTTAAAACATGGGATTTTGAGCATGTTTACAATACCAGCTGTGGATTCTCCCATTCCCTAAGGAGCACACCTTAAATCTAATCAGAGAGCAACTGGTTACTTCCATGAAAGAAATGTCACTATCACACAAGTGAGCATACCTTGTCTGACAGGTTAGTTTCATAGAATGTATGATTCACAATTAGATAAAACATTTCAAACCACCCCTCCTCAAGCCGCTTCCATAGCACCTTCTGGAACTAGAAGAGTTACCTAGCCTGGAGTTACCTAGCCTGAAGGTATGCTCCATCTCACTTCCAGCCTGATTTATTTTTTTAACCAAAAAAAAAAAACTTTTCTCATTTTACGTGCCCAATTTATTTCCCATTTCCCCGCCTCCTGCTGCTCCTGCCACCTCCCCCCCCCCACCTTCCATCCCACCTACCCCCATCCACTCCTCAGAGAGGGTAAGGCTTCCCGTGGGGAGTCAACAAAGTCTAGCACATTGCTTTGAGGGAGGACCAAGGCCCTCCCCCTTATATTTAGGCTGAGCAAGATATCCCTCTAGATAAAATGGGTTTTAAAAAGCCAGAACAAGCAGTAGAGATAAATCGTGGTCTCACTGCCAGTGGCCCCACAGTCTGCCCCAGTCATACAACCGTCACCCACATTCAGAGGGCCTAGTTTGGTCCTTTGTGGGTTCCCTCGCTGTCAGGCTGAAGTTTCCATTAGCTCAGGTAAACTATTTCAGTGGGTATTCCTCTCTGTTCATTTTCTCACTCCTCCCTCTCTTCAAGAGGACTTTGGGAGCTCAGCCCAACGCTCCACTGTGGTTCTCTGCATTTGCTTCCATCGGTTCCTGTAGGTTCTATGCTGACATTTAAGATGCTCATCGATCTGACCATAGGGCAAGGCCAGTTCAGGCACTCTCTCCACTGTTGCTTAGGGTCTTAGTTGGTCATCCCAGCTTGATTTCTTATACAGAGAAATGCTTGATACACATGTGGTATCTTCAGCATTAGTGTCTCATAATGCTTTGGCAGGCACCCAAGAGGAATGACAAAGGCATGTACTGTTGGGGTGGCAGGGGACATGGGAGATGATAGATAGATAGATAGATAGATAGATAGATAGATAGATAGATAGATAGATAG
>JABTXL010001887.1:6833407-6908091 GCA_025134845.1 Neodon shergylaensis
TAGATAGATAGATAGATAGATAGATAGATAGATAGATAGATAGATAGGAAAAAGACTGTCTACTATCTGGGCATGATGCCACAAACCTTTAATCCTGACACTCATGAGCAGAGGTCTGTGGGTTCAATGCCAGCCTGGTCCACATAGTGAGTTAGGACACTCAGGTTGCAAAGTGAGATCCTAGCTCAGAAAAGAGGGGGAGGCTAATAAAAGCCAGAGGAAGCAAGTCAGTAAGCACAGTCCCTCAGTCATCTTGCTTCAGTTGCTGACTCTGGTTTTTTGCCTTGGTTTCTCTTGATTGTGTGATGGATGATAGACTGTAAGCTAGAATGACCCTTTCCCCCCAAGGTGCTTCTTGTCATGGTGTATATCACTACAACAGAAAAAGCAGCAAGAACAATATATATTCCACAGACAAGGCAGCACACAAGATGCATTTGCTTTTCTGCTTTCCTCACTTTGTTGCGGTCTTCATTTGGTTGCCTTTGGTTTGCTTTGGGTTTGTTTGAAGAGAGAGTGTCACCATATAGCCTAGGCTGACCTCAAATTGGTCAATTTGCTTCAGCTTCTGGAGTGCTGGGATTACACACATGCACAGCCCACATGGCTTTTGGTGGGTGAGATGCTATTTTTATGCAAGAAGCAAAGCATAGTCTCAGTTTTACTTTTAAATACAATCTGCAATACCTTGCTAGGAGAGCTAGTCAAGGAGCTTTGGGGCTGTGAGGGGACACCAGATTGAGAAGAGAAGAAAAAGTTTGTGTTTCAAAGTAAGACTGAAATACTTTAGAAGAGTAGATGTAAAGGTAGACAGGAAAGGAGGGAGGGACAGAGGGAGGAAGGGAGGGAGGAAGAGAGGGAGGGAGGAAGGGAGAGAGGGAGGAAGGGAAGGAAGGGAGAAAGGAGAGGAGAGCTCAGAAACCAACATATAGTCACAAAGTAAATAGCAAGTGTAAAGTTCAGAAACGCTGACGAAGACCAGAGATGCTAATAGTATGTAAAAGTAAAGAGTGTTTATTCTGCAGAAGCAGCCAGCATAAGCAGGGTCAGCCACTTATACAAAATGGCAACCCTGAACAAAGGCATGCAGGTCCTCTTAAACATAGTTGCAGGGTTCGGGAACAGCTTGATCATCTCAAGCATATTGGTTAAGCAAGCAGCAGTTAGTTACATTTGTATACATTTAATTGGCTGAGTTAGTCTTATCAGTTTTGGACATACTTGCATAAGCTTGGGCAAGTTCAGACATGATTCAAAAAGGTGCTAAAGGATTCGCCCTAGAGACATTGCTGAATTGACTAAAACCTTGTGTGTGCCCTCTCCCTCATCCCTGAATGCAAGGATGTTGTGGATAAATGGCCCTTTCAGGGAACTGAAACCTAAATTCAGTTGTCACAATGAGAGAATTTAACCCCTTCAGTGAGCACCCTGCAGAAGCCAGAGCCAACAGAGTGGCAAATGAGAAAGGTGGTTGTCCCACTTTGTCATTGGCCTAGTTTTAGAGTCCAGTCACAGAAGCACCTCCTGAGCTGTTGGGTGGGCTGTTTCCAGAAAGGTTCCACTGAGCAGGGCAAAGTCACCCTGATGAAAGTGGCTTGTTGCATGGGCTGGGGTCCTAGACTCAATTCCAGAGAACGAAAGAAAGACTGTGGGTGTGTAACTAACCACCTCACATCCTGCTGCCAACAGCTGTAACTGCTGGCCCAAGATGTCACCAAGACGTGGCGGACTACACTCTAAACTGTCAGCCAAAGCAAACCCTCCATTCCTTCAGGTTCTGTTTGATGAGCTATTGGGTCACAGGAATGAGAAAAGTGATAAAGGGTACTTGGCAGATGAGGAAGAACCAAAAGCAGAGGCAGTCTTGTTGCCATTACGGAATTATGTGGGGAGTGTATTGTGATGTGTATATATGTGTGTGGTGTGTATGTATGTAAGGTGTGTATGTATATGGGGTGTGTGTGTGTGTGTGTGTGTGGTGTCTATGTGTGCATGTGTGGTGTATGTATGAGGAGTGTGTGAGTGGTGTGTATGTGTGCTTGTGGCGTATTATGAGGTGTGTGTGTGTGTGTGTGTGTGTGAGAGAGAGAGAGAGAGAGAGAGAGAGAGAGAGAGAGAGAGAGAGAGGGAGGGAGGAGTGATGAGTCTATGGGGGTATGAACGGCATTCCCAGAGGAGCTCTATGGAGTCAGTTCTCGGTGTCCCTCCCTAGGTGCATCTGCCTGTAGCTTGTGTCCTCAGGCTTGCACCATCACGCAGAAAACTTCTTCGCACATAGAGCCATCTCACCGGTCCCACACTTCTTATGTGGGTTTTTGCTTTTTAATTTGGTAGTTAGCTCATTCGCTTTCCTTCTCATTTGAACTCTGGAGAAAATTTTTGTTGATCAAATAGGCAAGAAAAAATTTTGGGAGGATTTTGTTGACTGGGATTTGGGTACATGGGACAGTATACATATTTACAATAATTAACCTTCTTTGCTTTGTGTTTTCTGTTGTTGTTTGGTTGCTTTGTTTTGTTTTGCTCCGTTGTTTTGAGATAGTGTAGTCCAGACTAACACTGAGCCCTCAGTCTTCCAACCACAATCTCCTTAGTACAGGATCTAAAATCATAGGCTTCCATACTTGGCTAATTGTGAGTCTTCATTTAAGTGTCATGGGACATAATTTCATTCTGGTGTGTTTTTGTAGAGATATATTATTTTCTTCGTAAATATATTGCTTATTTAATGTTAAGCCTATTTCTACTCATTTTATGGTTTCTACTTCGAATTTTATGAGTGGGAATATTTTGGAAAAAAAGATGACCTATCTCAATCTACAGATGAGGATAAATATCGCCTTTTGATTTTCCTAATAGCATCATTTAGTTTCCAATGTATTTAAAGGATACAGTATTGTTAAAATGTTCCTTTCTAGTTTGTTATCTTTTTCCCAGTCATATGCTTGCTAATTTGCAACGGATAATAACAAAACAGACCACTAGATGGCAGAGTAAGATACCTTTCTTAGATTTTCACAAACTTCTGTGGACAAGAAACTGATTCACAAATCCGTGTTGTTTTGTAGTTTCCAGCCCTTCAAGATACACTAGTGCTAATCTTAAGATCAATAGAAAATATAAAAATACATGTCTGAAGTGACCATTATGAATTATTATACTCTATTAACTTAACATCATATAAACACACCGTGGTTGGTTCTCTAATTCTCTCCCTTACTTCACTCAGAGCAGTAGACTATTTACTTTTCTGGTTTACTTTTTCCTCTCTAAATCAAATCTCGTCTCCAGATATCAAAACTGCATTTGCTGCCTTAAATGCTCTTTCATCCTTAAATCTAGTATTTTTTTTTATTAAAGATTTCTGTCTGGGATAAAACTGGTCTCGCTGAACATAGCGGACAATGAGGACTACTGAAATCTAGTATTTTTTATAACTGATAAAGGCATTTGGGGACTGCCTCTTTCTCCTGAGCACACAGCTAACAGATACTCACACACCCCTCCTAAAGACCGTTCAGACAGAACTTTTCAAGCAAGACATTGTGTTTCTTTACTGGCCTATTAAATAAAGCTGGTCAAATCCATCTATCTATCTATCTATCTATCTATCTATCTATCTATCATCTATCTATCCATCCATCTATCTATCTATCTATCATCTATCTATCTATCATCTATCTATCTATCTATCATCTATCTATCATCTATCTATCTATTCATCCATCCATCTATCTATCTATCATCTATCTATCATCTATCTATCTATCTATCTATTCATCCATCCATCCATCCATCCATCCATCCATTCATCCATCTATCCAGCCAGCCAGCCATTCATTCATCTGTCATCTATCTAATGCAGTAGAAAAGTGTCAGAGTGCAAGGATTAGGAAAAGGAAAATTTTCTTTGGTAAATTATTTGTGTATATTTAATATGTACATCTACATGATCATGTATATTAGGCTGTGACTTTTAAATGTATTTCTTACAGTGAGTCATGTCCCTAAAAAGTGCAAAAGTGAAAAGCAAGCTGTTGAATTTCTCAGGCTGTGTGTTGCCTAGTGTATTGCAGATCCTAAAACTCCACTTCCTGAATCACTCCCTGAAACCCCACATTATCTCTTTTGGAGCCTTTGCAGTCTCTCCTGCTCTGTATGCTTCCAGGGGTGTGAGGCTTTGAACTGCACCCAAAGTTCTGCAGAAGTCTGAGAAACCCCAGGCACTCCAAAGATGCTGAGCTGTCTCAAGTCCTTCCACTTCTCCCAAAATAGTGAGCTTCCAGTTCTCATACGGCATCCCCCAAGATCCATGCCTGATGCTCTGAAAGTGTGGCTGTAAAGTCTTGCTCTCTCACTGATGTCTACACAGGTAACTCAGCCTCACTTGAGAGTGAGCACGGTTAACCTTAGCTCATCCATCTTCTTTGTCCCAAATCAATCCATATCTTAAATGTCACTGTAGCAACATCATTGTCTTTCTATTACCTGGAGTGCAATTCTCAAAATGAAACTTTAGATTTGAGGATATTACAATTATCTTAAGGAGAGCCTGACTTTGGAGATCAGCATACTGTGTTAATCGCGTAGGTCTTTGTGATCATCTAATTCTAAGACTTCCTTGTTTGTAAAATGGGAATTATTGTAACACCCGATTTTGTGTTACACCCTCGGTACAGTTCGTGTGCCCCTGTACCGTACGCGAGTCTGGCAAGAGCCTGGAGATTGAAAAGAACACACAGAGAGACCAGGGTCATTCGAAAAGAGATCAGACGAATGCCAGTTTATTCAGAATTGGGGGAGTCCTTATCTACCTAACTGCTGCACAAGGATCTCCGCCCAGGCAGGTGGGAAATTACCATATTAACAATGGAGTAAATGCCCTGCAACTAACCACCAGGTGGGGCAGGGAGAGCACAGAAACACACAGGAAGCTTAGTTAGCTGATCATAAACTGTCCCCGCGAATGCACCCCAGGAATAAGGGAGACCAGGACCCTACAAATTATTATAGTAGAGGTCAGTTAAATCAATGTTGCAAGACCATCTCAGGATAATAGTGAAAGTATACCAACATTAATGATTGATTCCAATAGTAGTAGCAGACTTATAAGAGTCAAGAGACTGCCCAGTTACCACTAACTTTCCATTTGTAATGTCCTCTAATTAAATATTTTATGATTAATGGAGTGATATTTATTTAAAGGGGAAAAAACTTACAGATCACCGTCCCAGACAACAGCCCTCTGCGCAACCAGGAAGGGAGTCTAGTCGCCTGCAGAGCAGGAAGTGAAGAGAGAGAGCTGAGGGAAGTAGTCACTTTTTTAAAGGGAGAGAGACCACGCCCCAATGGGCTGGCATCTCAGCAGCTATAGGCTGGAGGAGCGGAAGGGCCTCCCGCAACACATGAACATAAGACCCTATCGCTGAAAACATCACATAGGATGTAGAGAAATCAAACTGATACCTACCTGGAAATTTCATCCCTACTGACTGGATTTCTTGGTGCTAAAGGATGCTAAGTGTGCTACTGAGGGTAAAAATCATCAAAAAGTCTTACTCAGCTGTGAACATTGCAAGCTTTAATCATGATTAGCCTGGTGCAATAGTGGCATGGATGTTATGGGAGTACCCAACTACTTTGAGACTTTTAAAGACTTCTAAATTTTAAAAGGATTTTTGACATTTATAGATGTGGAGATTTTAGAGAGATTAGAATACTTGAAGAACCCTCGGCTATTTTAGAAAGACTTGAACTTTAAAAGAAACTTTGGGATACTTTATAAAGACTAGATCTTTTAGAGTATTTGAATTTTTAATAACAGTGGAAACTTACAGCTTGGAATATATTTTATATAATGTGACTTTGATATTAATATTACATTTTGGAAATAACAAAAAGGAAAATATTAGAACTTAACACTATGTGTCTGTGTGTCAGGTTAGTGAGGGGTCAGTTGTGCTGGCTAGTTTTACACCAACTTGGTACAAATGTGAGTCTTTTTGAAAGAGAGAACCTCAGTTGAGAAAATGACCCACCAGATGAGCCTGTGAGCAAACCCGTGGTGTATTTTCCTGATAGACAATGCCTATGGGAAGGTACCGTTTAATATGGGCAGTGTCATTCCTGGACCGGTGGTTCTGGGTGCTATAAGAAAGAAGGCTGAGCAAGGCATGAGGGGAAAACAAGTAAGCAGCACCCTTGTATGGCTTCTATGGCTTCTGTTTCAGCTCCTGCTTTGACTTCCCTAGATGATAGACTAAAACTGTATGAGAAAATAAACGTTTTTCTTTCCAAGTTGCTTTTGGTCATAGTGTTTATCACAGAAATAATAAAACATTAAAGTAATGAGGAAAAAAAGGAAACAAAAGAGATACAAATAGGAAAAGGAATCAGTGTACCCTGTTTGCAAATAATATGATACTATATATGAGGCACTAAAAACTTCAGCACTTATCTATGAGAATGGATAAATAGGTTCATCAAAGTGGCAAGATACAAAATTATTATACAAAAATAAGTACTCTTCCTGTTTATCAATTGCAGACATAAAAAAGAATCAGTAACCCTTCCCTAAAAAGAAAGTTTGGAATAGCTTAACAAAGGGAGTGGAAGACATCTACGACAAACTTTAAAGCAAGCACTGAAGAAGCAAATTGATGACAGTAATGGAAAGACTTCTCATGCTCATGGATGAGAAGATTGACGTGAAAATGACCATCTGCCCAAAGTAATCTATAGATCAAATGCAACTCCAATCTATATACCAGCAATATTCTTCATAGGCACATACAAAAATCTTAAAAAAAATATGGAAGCATAAAAAGTATACATATAGCCAAAGTAATCTTAACAAAAATAACATAATGAGAGGCATTATCATATTGATCCCAAGTTATAGTATAGAGTCATAGTAATAAAAACAGCATGGTACTGGCACAAAAAAAAAACTGACACATAGATCAATGGAACTGGAAGAAGACCTAGACAGAAATCCATTCAAGCACAATTGCCTGGTTTTTGATTTTTTTTTTTTAAAAAAAACATAAGCTGAATAAAGCTCAACATCTTTAACAAATGGTGCTAGAAATCCTGGATATTGACATGTAGAAGAGCAAATCTAGATCATATCATAGATCTCATCTCATTATACAAGACTCTAAGTGCATTAAAGACCTTGGTGTAAGCCCTGGTGCCCTGACACTGCTAGAGTACAGTGCAAACTTCATCCCATAAGCTCAAGTGAGAATTTTCTGATCAGAACTCTGGTAGTACAGACAATATGACCAACAATCAAAAAAGAGTGTCTCAGGAAATAAAACCTTCTGTCTATCAAGGAAATTTGTTAGTCAGTGAAATGACTAAAAAGAATGCAGAGAATCTCTAATCTCTGCCAAATATCACCTGATAGAAAATTAACAGCTAGAATATACCAAGAATTCCAAAAAAACTGCAAGAAAACAAACAACCCAATTTTGAAAACAGACAATGTCACTAGACAGATAGTTTTGAAAAGAAGTGATGGGCATGACTGGATAGCCCTTTAAAAGTGTTCGACATCTATAGCTTTCAGAGAAATGCATTAAAACTCTTAAGCTTCTATTTCAACCCAGTCAAGGTGGTACATAAGACAATAAACACTGGCATAGATGTAGGGAAAGGAAAAACTTTCTACAGAGTCACTGGGAGTTAAATGGATGCAGCCACTTTGAAAATCAGTCTAGTGTTTATAAAAAAAAAATAAGTAAACCTAGAAATAGAACTACCAAGTGAGCTAGTCATAAACTTCATAGGCCTGTACTCAAAAGAAATTATGTGTTACTGCAGACACATTTGTATGTCCTTGTTCACTGCAGTTTCATTTGCAATAACTAAGAATTATAACCAGCCTAGATATCTAGCAGGAATATATCTCAGTTGCAAAAAAAAAATGAACTCATCAAACTTTCAGGTAAATGGATAGAGCTAAAGAAAAGTTATAGAGTGATGCATGTAGGGCTCAGAAAGACAAACAGCACATGACTATTTTAGTATCAATGCTTTGAAACCAGAAACCAGAAAAGGGGACAAAGAGAAAGGAGCTTTGTTAGGGGATGGAAAGCAGGAGTGCATAGGTAAAATGAAGGTGGGGAGAGAATATTAGTGGTGGAAAGATAATGGGGATGTGTGGGAGATGGGGCAGAAGAGAGAACAGGGAAGGGGTGATCAAAACAATAGAAGTGTGAGAAGGCCACATGGAAACTTAATATCTGGTAATCCAATTAAAAATAAAAAATGAGAGTTTGGAGGCAGACACTCTACAGGGCTAGACAATTTGGGTCCTAAAAGAAATGAGTTACTAAACAAAGACACACTTCCAGGTGAGTGATAGTTCTCTAGAAGTGGAGGGACAAAGAAAACCTGAAAGTGCCCCCCAAACAAAATAGAATCTTTCCATTCCTCTTGTTTGCTCACCAGAAGTAGTTGACACTGATGCTGAACCACCCCTCAAAGACATACACCTTAGGGGTGAACTAGGGAAGTCAAGTCAGAGCTGTGCTAGAAGCTCCCTCTCCACTGACTAACTTTCATAGTACCTGTTGGTGCTTTGCAGCTCATTGGAGCAAAGTCATCAACAGTTTTACCCTGCTGTGAACTCTATAAACCCACCTGCCAGACAGGATGTGTCCACTAGGGCAATAATGGCACAACTGTTACGGGGATAACCAGTCATTCACTGGTTGAATTTGAGGCACACTTCACATATTCCAACATTATTAATTAGTAATATGGGATCAAAATTCTCATTAATCTGAACCAGGAAAAAGTTGATATTTTTCTACTATCCCTTAACTAAATTTTAACATGTAACTATGAGTAGTTACCAAAATGTATAGTTATACTAAAAAATAAGGAAAGGAGTATATAAGAAAGTTAAGATGAAAAACCTACTTTTCTCTACTGGCTTACAACATGAATTTAATCTCTAACAAATGTTTTACATCAGGTTGCCCATAAGTTATCAAAAAGAACTATTAGTAGTGAACTGAGAGACATAGGAAAGAGGCAAAGACACAATGTCAATTATAGATAAAACGTTTAAATGCTTTAAATGGTGCAATAGAGAAGAGACAGAAGAGGGAGTTGCTACCACTCCCCAAGCAAACCATCGGAAATGGGAGTGTGACAAAAAGAGATATTTGAGTCCCCACCCCAAGTAAGGGAAAATCACCTTACAAACAGTTCAGGGCTAAGTGAGAAAACTTGGCAGGATCCACTCTGCACAAAAGTACTACAAAATGAAAGGCAAGACACATTTGAAGCTCTCCAGAGAGAAGTTGAGGACAAGTGGTTATGTGTTAGGACTGAAAAGTACTCTCTTTAGAATGCCCTGGTTGTACGAACTAACTTGGGATTAACTATGAGGTGGCTGATTTCTTGGAGGACCAGCTGTGACAGCTGGGGTTGACTGAGACGTCCCAGGTCCCAGCCAGCAGAGGCTCTCAGTGTGGGGTCCTAATCTCTGGAACTCCAGCCATAAATTCTGACAGAGAGCATTTATTTCCCTTCTAAACTGATTCTCACTGTGTCTAGTGATTAAGACCCATTAGACAGCTGAGCGCAGATCTGGAAGCCAGAGAATTGGCTGGTCCTGGGGGACACAAAAGGAGAGAGATGAACCCCTTACCACTTCACAGCTTTGCTTTGTTCCAAAGATGACTGCAGATCGAAGCTGCTCCAGGAAGAACACGTGATTTCCACAGACCACAAATGGTATTAATAGGGAGCAAAGATCACGTTTAGCTCAGTTATAGTAACTGGACCCTCTTTGTGTCAAGCACCATGTTCCACATTTTAAAAACATTAGCTCATGCTTTCCTCAAAGCAGTCCCTGGAGGTAAGAATTGCTTTTTCTCTTTTACAACTCAGAAAGCTGTGGTAGCCAGATGAGGGGTCTTCTCAGGCTCAACCCCAGCCCACCTTTGAGGGAGCCAAGTTTTGCAGCTGGGCATGACTAACACCAAAGTCAATGGTCTGAAGAGAGGAAGTATCGCACACGGACAGAGCGCTGTATATGGAGCCAGGCAGAACCTGCGCCTCATTACAACGTACACGCTGTGAAGTCTGTGGTGTCAGTGTCTCTCGGCTTCCGTAACCCAAAGGTGAGAAGGTATAAATGTATTTTCTACCAATATTTCTTGTGGAAATAAATTAATTCATCAATGTATATGAAAGTCTGTCATGTTAGATTCTGTGTACAATTTGATGACTGTTTTGATTTTTTTTTGAACCTTTAATTTTCTCACCAGCATAAGGTAGCTTTCTATCAGAATTCCCAATAATCTTGGGGGGGTGTTAGATCATCTAGGGGAGAATTTTATAAACTGCAAAGCGCTGTACAAATGAGGTAATGTGTAAGCAATCCCCTTATAATTCTAAGACACTGTAAGGGATTACAGCAGCTTCAGCCTGCTCCTGTGAGACTAGTAACCTGTATCACTATTTAAAATTGTTTAACTTTTATTAGCTTCCTGCAACAGCTATGGCATATATTTTCCAAGTAACTTGGCACAGACTTTCTCCTAGGCAGCATTCCCCTCACACCCTGGTGCCACTATAGAAAGAAATGATGTCATTCTGAAAGCAGCAGCAGCAGCCTCAGCAGCCTCTGTGAATGAGCTGCTGAAGCCAGCGCCTCATGCATTGTGTATCTCCAGCTCTACACATGCACTGAAACTCTGAGAGCCTTCTGTAAGGGAGACAAATACAAACACATGAGGTCACTTCTTCCAGCTTGTAACAGGATGTAGACTCTTGGAAGCAAAGAGCCGAAATATCTTCTTGGAAAATTTTGTCTCCGAGCACAGAGCACATTATAAATTTTTCCAAATCTCTCCAACATACATCAGGCAGTGTGCCTTTTTGTTTGACTTTCTCTCGGTCCCTCTCTCCTAAAGCTGATCTTTTGAGGGTAAAGAAGAAAAGGCTGGGAATAGGTTCTGGTCACTAATGGTTGCTTCTCTTAAGGTCAGCATCTCTTCAGAGAGATGAGCATAATGTGGTTTGAAAGTTGAGTCCCAAGACTACTTCCTCAGCCAGGTCAATAGTTCAGTTTTTATCTGTCTTCATCTGACAAGAGGGCAGTAAGACACTCAGTTAAAACATACCAAAATCAGGAGAGCAGACACAGTTAAATAATTCTACAAATAACTGTTACATCACAAAAGAACCACATCTACAAATGTCAAACATACACAAACTAAACAAAGTATGTGTTTATGTATGTGTATATGTGTATATATATGATACGTATGCACACACATACACTTTCTCCTGTAGTTCTGGCCCTGAATTGCAGTGCATAACAACTGAAGAACTCTGCACAGGGAAAGAATTTTTAACTCTCAAAACAAAGCTCACATTCCAGAAGCTAATATCAAGTACACACAAAAAAATTGTTTTCCCCCTTAAAGACAGTAGTTTGCTATTTCTTGCAATGTTTTATTATAAGGGTTGGGTATTTTGTTACTGACCCTATATTAAGTTAATCCATTAAATGTTCTCAGAGGATCAGCTGTGACAGATGGGGTTGACTCTGATGCTCCAGGTCCCTGCCAGAAGAGCTGGGAAACCATTCACTCTCATCATGTCCTCTTGGTAATTTATGAAGACCTTTAGGCTAAAATTATTTATTATACAATTTTTTCTTTGAACCATGCTCGTGTTTGACCGCATATAAAGATCATCTGAGCATAAAAATGTCCAGACTCCCTTTTCCGCAATCCTGACTGAATTGGAGTGTAGTCTAGGCATTTTTTTTTAATTTTTTATTGAGAAAAAGAAAAAAAAAGTTTCCGCCTCCTCCCAGCCTCCCATTTCCCTCCCCCTCCTCCCACCCTTCTCCCCCTCCCCTCACTCCTCTTCCCCTCCCTCTCCAGTCCAAAGCGCAGTCAGGGTTCCCTGCCCTGTGGAAAGTCCAAGGTCCTCCCTCCTCCGTCCATGTCTAGGAAGGTGAATATCCAAGCTGGCTAGGCTCCCACAAAGCCAGAACTTGAAGTAGGATCAAAACCCAGGGCCATTGTCCTTGGCTTCTCATCAGCCCCCATTGTTCACGATGTTCAGAGATTCCGGTTTTATCCCATGCTTTTTCAGTCACAGTCCAGCTGGCCTTGGTGAGCTCCCAATAGATCAGCCCCATATGTCTCAGTGGTTGGGTGCACCCCTCGTGGTCCTGACTTCCTTGCTCATGTTCTCCCTCCTTCCGCTCCTCATTGGGATATAATTGGTGAACCTAAAGAAGCTAAATAAGAAGGTGAACCCAAGGAAAAACATATAATTATCCTCTTGGCTATGGGAAGTAGACAAAATTGCCGGGGAGAAAATTTGGGATCTTGGGGGTGGGGTGGGATGGGGGTAACGGGGGATGGGGAGAGAAAAGTGAGAAGGGGAGGATGAGGGAAACTTGGGGAAACAGGAG
Source organism: Neodon shergylaensis (assembly GCA_025134845.1). Taxonomy (NCBI): domain Eukaryota; kingdom Metazoa; phylum Chordata; class Mammalia; order Rodentia; family Cricetidae; genus Neodon; species Neodon shergylaensis. The sequence continues at coordinate 6,845,865 of JABTXL010001887.1, forward strand.
GATTGGGATAAAGGAAGGTTGGATAGGGGAGCACGGAAGCACAATTCTTAGTTAAGGGAGCCACCTTAGGGTTGGCAAGAAACTTGAACCTAGAGTGGCTCCCAGGAGCCCAAGGCGAGGTCCCCAGTTAGTTCCTTGGGCAGCTGAGGATAGGGAACCTGAAATGACCCTATCCTATAGCCATACTGATGAATATCTTGCATATCAACATAGAACCTTCATCTAGCGATGGATGGAGATAGAGACAGAGACCCACATTGGAGCATCGGACTGAGTCTAGGCATTTTTAAACGGCTATTTAGAGCCTGGCCTGCTGCGGTGGGCCTGAATTGGTAGCTATGCATGAGGGTCAGGCAGGGGTATCACAAACGCCAAACCTGCCTTGGCAATACGGTGGAACCCTGTCTCAAAATGCCCAGGAAAGGGGAAACTGCGATGAAGTAAAATGGTAAGGTAATTGCTGTCTCAGTTAGGGTTTCTGTTGCTTTGAATAGGCACTATGGTCACAGCAACTCTTACAAAGCGAAGTATTTAAGGTGGCGGCTTACAGTGCCAGAGGTTTAGTCCCTTGTCATCATGGAGGAGAGCGTGGCAGCTGGAGGTATGGCAGCATGCAGGCAGACAGGGTGCCGGAGAGGGAAAGCAGAATGTTCTACATGTTGCCCAAGTAATGGGAAGTGGTCTGAGTGTCACACCCAGTGAAGCTTGAGAATATATGAGACCTCAGAGTTCACCCCCACAGTGACATACTTCCTCCAGCAAGGCCAACCTACTGCAACAAAGTCACACCTCCTAATAGTGCCACTCCCCCGGGCCCATTTTCTTTCAAAACCACAATTACCTAGCATGCATTTGGTCCTAGGTTCAATCTCCAGATCTTCTAAACAGCAAAAGAAGAAAATTTTGGTGTTTGTCCTAGGCACCAGTGTTGGGGAGTCCTCTATGGTAGAGATTAAGATTGCATCTGAAGACGAACCGCTGTGGATCTTGGTAAACGGCAGATTCTGATTCAGTCAGTCTAAGGCAGGAACTGACATCTTATAGTTCATCTAAAAAAATGTGATTTATTTATTGGTACATGAGTGTTTGTCTGCATGTCTATGTGAACCATGTTTGTGCCTGGAGCTTGGGGAAGCCAGAAAAAGGTAGATCCCATGGAATTTAGAGTTGCATCATTTATTGTATATATATAAATCTCAGGAACCATAACCAGAATTTCAAGATTAGACACAGGTTCTTCCGAGAAAGAAAACCAACATGAGAGACAAACACACAGTCTATCCAGTACGTATATATATATATATATAGAGAGAGAGAGAGAGAGAGAGAGAGAGAGAGATTTATTAAGAGCAATTTGTTTGGATGATAGGTCTGAGTTATGAGTCTGACTGCTGGAACCAAGGGAGCGACACTTCTCCCTTGTGGTTCCTTCATGAAAGCTTGCATACCCAAGACCTGGGTGAGCTGAATTTACAGTTCAAAGGTGAGAAAAAAGTAGGATTTTGGCAGGTGCCCATCTTATGCAAAGGCTAAACATGTTGTTTTCTTTAGACATTCATTTGATTAGATGAGACCAACCCACATTACAGAGGTCAGTTGCTTCTACTTAGTCAGTATGGGGGGAGTCTTTCCTTTTTCTTTTCTTACTTTTTTACACACTTCTGTTAAACTGGCATTGAGTCAGAGAGCTGCCTCCACACCTCAATCCACTAAAAGGGAGACCAAAAGTTTTCATACATCTCAAGCTTGGGAGACAAAAAAGGGGGTATGCTAATTGACCAGCCAAAGATAGAAATGTATTATGGCAGAATTTATTATTTTTTTTAAATAATCCCAAAAGACAGCTTTAATTGATATAAAATAACTTGAGAGTTCCTGACTTCTGTACATTTTCATGATTAGCATAAACCCTGTTTTCTGCAGAGTTTAAGATTCTAAAACTGATTTTGAAATCAACAAGGCATTAATAATTTGAAGTATGGCTTTGGATTTTAATATCTCAAAATTTTGAGGAACTGAAATCATTTAATTCAGATATGTGCTGTTAAGTAACTTAACCTCTCTGGGTCTGTTTTCTTAACCTACAGTGCTTTCCTGAAACTTACAGAAAATACATGTGAATAACCTAGAATGCACACTTCTGCAGAAAGTGGTCAGCTATTATTACATCACATGGCAGAATTTAAAAATAACCTAGTACACAATTTACACAAAAACTTTGCTTCATCTCCTCTGCACGGAACCTGGCTGTGGACAGGGCCATCTTCCTTTGTGGAGTGTGTGTGGGGGGGTATCTTTGGTAAGCACATAACAATAGTAGCACCTAGAAAGCTATACGCACAGCTAGCATATTCAAGGTTCCATCATGACCAGTTCATCTGGGGCTCAGTGAGCAACAGCTGGTATTTCTTAGGAATCATACACAGACCACTGTAGGTATCATGCCAGGTCTTCTACATGTCATCTCAGTTGCGGACAAGACTATGCTCAATGGGGGTATTTCAGGGGCAGGATGTCTCCCTTTCTCTGAACTTTATTGTTAACATCGCTTATGTAGGAATGCTTCATGCCCTGGTGCCATGGAGGTGGTTATTATGGAGGGGAAAATGACCCAGAAATATCACTCCCTGTAATAGGTAGTGCTTTGCCCATGCAGAAGTTCCTTTAACAAGGGTAGCAATATTATCATCCATAGTGAATTGGGTGGTGGTCAAGGATGTGGGTGGTCACCAAAAAGACCTATGCAGACACATATGGACATGGACTCGATCATCTTAGTGAAGTTCTTAAATACTAATGTCATCTGGAAATTTGCTCATGGTGCAAGAAAGAATAATATTGGACAAATGTTTGGACATCATCACAATCCTATCAGGTTAACAAAATAAGCCATAGCACCCCTACCACACACACACACACACACACACACATACACACAAACACACACAATCCAACTCATTATAATGAAGTATGCAAATGTATTTATATAATCATTAATGTCCGAGAAGTGTTATTCTGCAATCACAATTCTTGAACTTTCTTGACCCCTTTATATTCTTAAAAATTACTGAAAACCCTGAAGTGTTCTTCTTTGTATCAGGGGAATTTGTTTTGAGCATCATGAATGAATTGGGCGATTTTAGAATCATTTATTTATTTACTTACTACTTATTTAGCATGAAAAACATGATTTGATAATGGTGGCATAACTACATAGTTTAATTAATTTATTTTATGTATAGTTTAATAGCAAGAAGATGATGCTCACAGTCATCACTAAATTTAGTCATTTACACTATCAGATATTACACTGACTCTGAAAACTCTACTCTCATAAAAGAATGAAAGTGAGAAAAGCAAATAACATTATTTAGTGTGAAAACTCTTTATCCTCTTTACTTCCTTGTGCTCGGGGGTGAGGTGTCTCTGGTCTTGATCTTTATGGTGCAGGGAGTCAGAACAGTGGCCTTCTGCATCCTGTCTACAATGGCTGGGTTCTGGTTTTGCCACCAGACCACACTGTGTTGACTAAGGGGACTTTGATCATATTAATGAACTAAGGATCTTTGTAGCACACATTGATATTTTTACGTTAGATAGAAGTTGGAAATTTCCTTCAAAAAGGCCAATCTCAGTGTTCCCCCCCCCCAAAAAAAAAATGTGCCACAATTCACTGAATTAAGATGAGAATAGGAGGGATCAGAAGCAGCTGCTTCTTGCTGCTGCCTGATTCTTATCAGCTCTTTACATGATACTCCCAGAAGTCTTAAAGCCCATTGTTAAGAACACCATTCTGAAAGTTTGTTCATCTCTCAGTAAAAGTAGGTTTCTCAGCCACAGTACCTAGACTTTCTGTCTTAAATAATTCATTGCTGTAGGGAGATGCCCTGTGCATTATGGACTGTTAAGCAATTCCTTAATCTTACCCACTAATTACCAAGCCCCTTCTGTAGTGGGAGGAAAAAACAAACAAACAAAACAGACAAACAAAAAGTACACGAATATTACCTAGTGTCTTCTGTGCTTGGCTGAGAGCCCGTGTAATAGACTAAAGGGGTAATGACAGTGGTTCCATAGCAGGACTGTGTATTACATTTGCAAGACTATGTAATGACATTGATGCTAAGATCCTAATGACAATGGGACATAGTGAAAGAGGGGGCAAAGGAATACTGTAGTCTGTAGCCTGATTTCTCCATCTATTGGGCTGTTGTGTAGACTTACTTGTTACTTGTTTTGAAACAGGAAAGCAAAGGAAGGAAAATTCTGGGAAGAGACAGAGAATCAAGGTTAATGTGATATCAGTTTTGAAATATCCAAGAGAGAGCTGCATGGCAGAAACATGAATAGAGTAAGTAGATAAATTGCCACTCTGGACGATAAATGCAGTTCTCTGTTCTTATGTATAACTGAGAAAAACACATAAAACCATATCTCAAAAAGATGTAGAGATGATTTTCATTTATCCACTCTGTTCCAGCTTCTTCTAAAACAACAAAGAAGTAAACAAGTAGTGTGTGTGTGTGTGTGTGTGTGTGTATGTGTAAGAGAGAGAGAGAGAGAGAGAGAAAGAGAGCCTTTAGCCTTTAGTAGTGAAAGCTAGTCTAAAAAAAGCTAAGTAAGTACCCAAATAACACACTAACATCATCAACAATTTTTTTCAAAAAAAAAAAAAAGCAAGTGCGTTGATTCAACAGATAAAAGTTTTTGCCACCCAAGCCAGACCACCTAAGCTTCATTGATGCTTAATATCCACAATGGAAGGACAGGAACAATTCCTGAAAGTTGTCCTCTGACCTCTACAAGGGTCCTAAAATCTCAGAGACACGGGCACACAAAACAAACCAACAAACAAAAATCCTCCAAGTGACAACATGTTGAGTGACACCGAAGCTCTCCCCACTACCTCTCCTTTTAGTTACTTGTCCTGCACAGCTGACTCCTGTGTACCAAAAGCTGTGTGCAGTGTTGTCTTAGACTACAGAGAAGGAGACGTGTCTAAAACCATAAAGTTCTAAAACGCCAAAGCCACCAAAGTGAACTGGAAATACAGTGTGCCACTTGCTATGACACAAATCAATGTTTCTCAGCGTCCAAGACAAGATCATAATGAGCTGTTCTCCATCTCTGGCATCCAATTGTTACTGAGGGCCAGGGCGATCACACAGCTGGGCAGTGTGTTCAACAGCAGAGCCTACATGACTTCCAGACTGCTGAACACTACCCTGCGCCCTACTCAACAACCACATGCTCCCCCATTCAAACATGGTGAAATTTTAAGCGTATATTCAAATCCTAGCTCTGTACTTTTCTAACAATGTGGCATCTCCCCCATGACTTTCTTTTTAAAAATCATTTATGAAGTAAAAAGGAATTGCAAAAAAGCATGGAGGGATGTGGGTATAGATGCCAGTTTTCATTAATAATCTGTCGACTACCCTACCAAGACAAAGGATCAACAGGAATGAAGTAAAAAATGTGCACACGAAGGGCATATTTGAAATGGAACAGATAATCCGTATTAGTGGGAGCACTGGGACTGCAGGGGAAATGGTCAAAGCAGAGGTTGAGCTGTATGCTCTGAGAGTTTGAAGTATCAGAAGGAAGAGGTTGGGCCTAGTTTTTCAACTTAATAGGAAATTCATTTTATTGCCGATTATTGCTCTTTGTTACTTTATTACAAAATCACAGTTCTGCGGAACTCTGTAGCATCAGCTGGTACCATTGCTGCCTTTATAAACACAAACATTCATGCTGTCATATCTGCATCAACTTTATAGGCAGTCTTCATGCCTCTGCTATTTCCAAATACAGGAGTTTAAGTTGGGTTCCAAAAATCTGTCTAGCGCAGGCAGCATTTGAAAGGTATGAGAAAGAAAAGTGAATATTAGGCTCCACTTCGAAATGTCTTACGATTTCCAAGAGTATGAAATGTGAAATGTGATTTTTCCAATAGTATGCCTGGGGATAAGGGAGAGGGGCCACATCAGCCAGAAAGATGATGGAGGAAGAAAAATGATATCATAGTGAAGGAATGCTAACGTTGATCTTGAAAAAGTAATTGGGAATCAAGAGTCTCCAGAAAGGGGGCTCCCAGATGCCTTGGCATGTCAGACAGTCATCTGAGACCTCTTGAGAAAGATGCACTCTTCAGAAGGCGGCCATGGAAAGGCTGTTCCTTAGTTCCCAGGAGAAGGTAGCTAATGTCATCAAAAACCCAGGATCCTGTAAGCAAAAGATGTGGTTCCAAGGTCCAGCTTAGAACTGAGCTGAACTCTTCAGTTATTTCACCTCACTAAAATTCAGTTTCCTCGACTCAAAATAGAATTAAAGTTCTTTTACTTTTACAGATGCTTAGAAAAATAAATAATATAACTTCTTAAAATGTATTAAGATATAACCTAAAACATAATACATAAATATAAATTAAATATATATATAAAATACAAAATGTATATTAAAGATCTGAGAATTCAATTAAAACATTATTGAAAGTGAGAAATTGGGGGAATAGTATTCAAGGTACATTTCAGTCTGAAGCTTTGGCTAGTTTGAACCTTGGTTTGTAGCCAAGGCTAGCCTTGAACTCTTGATCTTCCTGCCCCCACTTCTAAGTGCTGAGACTGAAGATGTGGCTCCTTAGGTGAATTTACCTTTAATAACAGGAGCTACTAAATAGTGCTTTGAACACTACTGGTGTTTAGAGAATATAGGACTCTTAAGCTCCAAGCTGCCTAAATTTTGTCTTAAACACTCCTACCTTTGTTTGAAAAAAAATTAAAAATTCCATCTGATAAATATAAACTCTCAAAGTTTATAAAAAAATACAAGTACAAATCTATGATATCATTAAAGACACTCAGATGGGTTCAAGCACAAGGTCAACCATTGCCCAACTTTAGCTTTTACAAAAAGCATGATGTAGCATTTGGAACAGTAAGCATAAACAGTAAGTGCTTCTGGATAACAAAAGTAAAATTCAAAAACTCCAAAAACTGAATAGACATAAACATGTCTACTTTTTTATGTTTATCTTTTTATGTTTACTTAGTTAAGCATAAATAAACGAATACCCAGAAGAATCCTGAAGAAAAGGAAGAATGCCAGAGACATTACACCTGACCTCAAAGCTTACATAAAGTAACCAAAACGCTGCACCAATGCATACTCCTAGATAGAGCTGTGACCTTGTCAATATCCATTCGCATTTGTAGCTGTGATAGTAAGTATTAGCTGTCAACTGAACAGGATCTGGAATGGGGGACAGGCCCAGGCACATGTGTGAGAAGTTGAACCTCTAGAAATGCCCGTGAGGGAGTGTGCTGATTAGGGTCACTGCACAGGAAAATTTGCACTAAAGCAGGTGCTACCATTCTCAGGGCTTGGGTCCCTGACTGTATAAATATGAGAAAGTGAGCTAGACACTAACATTAATTGCTTTCTTCTTTCTGATTACAGTTATGATTGTGGCTAACTGCTTCAAGTCCTTGCTGCCTTGAATTCCCAGCCATCATCGGCTGTGCTCCAAACTGTGAGCACAAATAGACTTCTACATTGAAGTCACTTTCACCAGAGTGTTTTCATACAGCACAGAAAAACAAGGCAGGGGAAAATACGATCAACTGATCTCTAAGCAGCAGCAAGTACGTGCATTGGAGAAATGAAAACCTCTCATATAAACGGTCCCAAGGAAACTATTTGCAGGAAGAAAAAAGTGACATATAATAGTCAGGGTCTCAGGGATGTGCATCACCTCAGATATTGTTGATTTCATTAAAAAATCTTCTTTATCAGCTGTTTTTAAATATTTAATTAGTTGTTAATTTTCATGTTTATTCCATGTACTATAGAAAATATGAAAGTATACATATCAACTCCAAAAGGTCAAAGACTCAAATGCAAAGCTCAAAATTGTAAATCCATTAGGAGACAATGTAGAGGAAATACTAGGACATTGTCATATATAGATAGTAGGTAGGTAGGTAGGTAGATAGATAGATAGATAGATAGATAGATAGATAGATAGATCAGTCAAGATCCCCCAAATTACAAGAAACAAAAATAAAAATGACAAGCAACACTACATTTCTATGTCCAACAACAACAAAAAAAAACAGTAAAGTTAAAACAAAACTTATAAAAGTGGGAAGTATGTAAAATGTATTCATCCAACAAAGAATCCTCTTCCAGAATATATAAGGGGACCAAGCAACTAAACATTAAAACCAAATTAGACAAAACTTATGATCAAACAAAATAAGAAAACGAAATGAACAAATACCATTTGCAAAAAGCTTATAAAATGGCCCAATGGACTTAGTGTACATTTCTCAAAAAGAAAATATACAAGTAACCAGAAAAATTATGAAAAAATGCTTAGAGTAACTAATAAACACAGAAATACACATTATAACCATGGCATCTTAATCCCACTTAGAACAGCTACTAGAAATAAGAGGGAAATAATAATGTTTGGTAAGAACGGTAATAAAATGGAGCTGCTTAGATTGTGGAGAACAGCATGCATTTTCCTTTAAAATGTTAGAAATACAACTCCTTATGACCTACTACCTCCACTTTGCATGTCTGCCCAGAGAAACTGAAGCTAGTGGAATATTCTTTCAGTCATAAGGATGAGTTGAGATGCTGCCATTTGCAGCAACATGAATGGAATTGGAGGACACCATCCTATGAGAAATAAGCAGCCGGGGAAGACAGCATAGCTTCATTCACGTGTAGAGACATTAAATCATTGGTCTTAAGGAACTGAAGGATCACCAGAGCCTAGGAAATGTGTGGTCAAGGAATCCCTGAAGGGGTGTCATGTTGTTTTAACAGCACAGGGTGCAGGGGGGTAAGAATAACTTCTAATCTTCTGTACCACGGCAGCATAACTAAAACTAAGAAGAAAGTCACAGTTCCACAAGGTTCATAAAGGATGTTATAGTCTCAATATAAAGAGATACATCTGAGGTGGCAGATGTGCATGGTACATGGTTCTGATCTTGATACATTGGATAGTCATTGAAAGTCATATTGTACCTTATAAATATGTATGATTGCTGTGTGATGAATAAAAACAAATATGTTTTTGCAAAAAGTGATACAGTATATTGGCAAAGAAAGAAGGAAGGAAAAAAGAAAGAAGAGATGGAGGGAGAGGGAGGAATGGAGAGAGGGAAAGAAAGGACGGGAGGGGAGAGAAGAAGGTTGTTTGAGTATTCCAGTACCAAATTCCAGGTTCTGTCTGTTGATCTAGTGCCATACCACCTTACACCTAGCACTTAACCCTTGATTTCATCCCCATGGTATAGGCTTCATTCTTCTGGAATTGGTATGCATACTTGCATCCATTAGCTTTGAATATTGTTAATAAATGGTGGGGATTTGGCTCATGTCCGGCATTCTGGTTCATTGCTTTTAGTTCCCATAGGTAGTAAATATCCTTGGTGCCATAACCTTGTGCTTACTTCTGTCCTACAGAGTTAGTATATAACACTTCTCCTGCAGTATTATAAAGAAGCATGTGGATAGCTTAGGTAGATGATCCAGTGAAGAGTGATGGGATGTGCTTCGCTCCAGGAAAATAGCATCTGTGCCTTGACTCTTCCTTTTCAATGGTATTCCAATAAACATATAAGCTATAATGGCTCTACATAGCAATGATTTCATCTCTATTATCCTAAACATACCTCTGTTTAATTACTATATATGATTCTGGTCATATACAAAGCCTTTCCACCACTTCACTTTCCTACCTGATACTTCCTTTGGACAGTGTTATCCAAAAAGAAAAAGATTTACACTCCAGATTGAAGGTGAGGCTTCAGGATGAAATGGGCTTTTGTCCCATCATCAAGTTCAGTAAGCCAAAAGATTAAGGACTCCCAACTCCATGCTTGAATTGCTCTAAAACCTCCCCCACCCCACAGTGAAATTGGAGAAATTTTAAGTTTCCTTAAGAAATTCCTGTTAAAATTAACAGTTGATGGTGTGAACCCTGACTTTTAGAGTGTGTGTCCCCCTCCAAGAAGAGTAAGGAGAATACATCCTCTTACCCGAGGGAAAACAACTCATGTTAACCAGGCAGAACTGTTCTCCGAGGCTAGGGACACTTCATTGAACTTAAGTTCCATGTCCAGTCTTTGCCCTCCTTCTTGCCTGTAACTGGTCTATTTAAATGCTACATTACCCATCTTAGTTTGAAGATGCATTGGAGGCAAAGAATTGCACAGTGAGGTTCAGATAATTTGTATTGAGCACCAGGCTGGGGACTCTTGGGCAGGCTAGCCTGTCTTTTATACTTCAGTAACGTTTTTGTACATCTACAGGAGACAGAAGTAGGTGTCCTGCTTCCTGGGCTAACATCACTAAACATTTGTATGTCAGGATGTCCTTAGTGCTTCTGTGTGTTTGGTAGTTCTCTAGGAGTGAGAAAGCAGAGGGAATGTGTAGTAATGTGGATATACATGCATTCTTGTCCAGTTTACACAGAAATACCATGGGTCATCCAGGGCTGAGGTGGTCATCTCCACTGTACCCTTGAAGAGCAAGAGTCTTCTGGCTTCCAAGGGTCTCCACAGGTCTTGTTGTCACTGCTCTTTGAGTCAAAGCCACAGCCTCAGCCTCGCCCTGCACCCCAGCTCTTCAGTTCACTGTCTTAGCAACCCATCTCTGTTACCCATCCCCAAGCTATCCCCTGCTACCACCATTGGGTAGTTCACCCCAGCTAACATCGGATATTAAAGAAAGACAATGGGATTTTAACATTAATTCAACCTTTCTATACCCGAAGCTTCGTTAAATATCCCATGTTTTGGTTTGGCTTCTGTGTCTGCAGTCTTGTTCCACTCCAAGTATCACATGCGGTGGAGCCAGACTAATCTTTCCGAACAGAAGCAAAACTGTGACTGTTTCACTGTCTTAAAACCCTTCACTTCTCTGGCTGACCTGTTCACCCCCAAAACAATCTAATCTCTGTCTTTCTTTAGCACACAGTTCAAATACTTGAGATCGGCTTAGCCTACTTTCAAAACTAACTACCTTGTGTCCGAAGTCATAATCTCCCTTCTTCCTGAATTGTACTCTATGCCCCATCTGGACTAAACACCTTCCAGCACACTACGATACTCTTGCTGGCCCCTCATACATCACAGTAGGCACGGTTCCTAACGCTTGTCTCTTCACTCCCCATCCAGGTCTTCTTGCCCCTTTACCCCGATCAACCAGCCTCAGCTAACACAGTAAGGCCTCCAGGAAGCCTCCCAAAGCCCAGAAAAAGTGGATTAGAGTTTATTTGGCTTGACAACAGCTGCTGTGTACTCCTGATGGCACAATTGTATTTCAGTGTGGGTTTCTCCATGACACGGCTGGAGATTTGAACGAAAAGACAGTGTTTTAGAAGACTTGGTGTAACTTCACAATAGTTAATAGTATTCCGCAAAGCAGGCCACAGTAACTAGCAGATAAAGACTAAAGCATCTAGCTAGTGATAAAAGATTGATACCATGGCATCACTCTAAGCCAAAGAGTATTGTCTGCAGGGATTACATTCATACCTCCATACCCCTTGCCCATACTATAGCAAAAGGGAGCAGGTCCTTCTGTGTGACATCAGCGAGTGTTTGTTTTTGCTACTTGTCACTGGGAAGGGAGCAAATGTTTACAGATGGGGCTGTGATAAACAGGGCAACTTTAAAACCTTGGCATTTGCTTCCTTGTTGCCTCTGCACTGGCTTCGTTTTAGGATTTTATCAACTAGTGGAGAGCCCAGCCCAAGTGTTTTGGCACTGGTTAAATAGCCACATTTTTATTAAATGCACAATGAGTCAGTCTCTCCTCAGAGTCTATAAAGTAGCGTCTCGTAATGATTTGGACCTGCTACTTTAGTATGTGTAAGAATTCTGGAGAAGCCAGAGCTCCCCCAGCTCCCATCCTCCAAGGTACCCGGGAGCTTTAAGAATCTGCATATCTACCAAGTTCTATGGCTAAAGCAACAATCCACTGGTATGCCCTGAGACTTTGCCCTGTGGGGTACTGCAGTTTGCAACAGGGAAGACGGATGTGTTGGAGTGTGTGCAGTCTCTTCTGCTCACTACTCCCCAGGTCCTGGCTCACATAGAACGCAGGTAAATAAGTACACCTTTGCTCGCTGAGGGTCCCATTGTGCTGCTGCTGCACAGTCAGACTGTGACACAGGCTATAGTCTTTGATAGGAGTAATCTGACTCCTCTCAAATGTAGAACACAATTTAACATAAATATGATATATCTTGTCTGTGTGTGTTCAGACAAGAAAGATAGAAAGTGCAATCTTGAAAAAGGAATGATACTGACAACAACTCCCTGGAAGACTGAGAACAATATTTTTTTTAAATTATAGCTTTCTTCATTCAATGTATTTTAATTATGTTCCCCCTGTCCACCTCCTCCAACTCCTCTCCACCTTCCTACCTGCCCAATGTCATGATCATATACTCTCGTGCGCTGATAACAAAACAAAGCAGACAAAACAATGCTGAAACAAAACAAACAAAAAGCAAAAAAAAAAATGGAGTTTTTTTGTTTGTTTTTGCATTCGGCAACTATTCCTGGGCATGGGGCCTGCCAGTGAGACTTTCATGGTAATACAAAAGGCCTCAGGATGGAAACAGGGAGAATGATCAAGATGCGATTGCTGTCACTCCAGCAAGATCCAATCACCAGCATGTGGTGAGAAGGATCAGCGAAGTCATAATTTTAACACAAATCTACAGTTCGCCTTGGGCACAGCAGGACAGCTGCCGGGCACTCTTATTTCTCAGGATGGTGTCTGACGTCCTATGACTCCCAGGATAGGCTACTCCTTTAATTTTTTTTTTTTGTGCTGAAATACAGGGATGGATTAAGTCAGTTTTATTTGCTGATGTGCTCCTAGCACATAATAAAGTTGCTGGCGCCTAATAGGTGTTAAGTAAATATATATTGATTGACTGCCAATCTGGAAAAGGCTATAGGCAGCATGTAAAATCATCTCTTCTTTATGTGTTCGTAAACACAAAAATTGGGGTCAAAGGAAGAACGGAGTGAAACTGTACATCTGCCTGGAAATGAGACTGGAAATGGACCCCACATGTCTGGACTTCCAGCCCCGTTCTTCTTGCTATCACACCACCCCGCACTGTCAGGCTTCTATTTTTGAACTCTAGATAATGAGGTACTTCTGTGTGACCTCATTGTTTTCTATTTGTCTGCCACAGGCTGTGCTCTGCCAGACAGCAACTCAATTAAGTTGTCTTCTTGCGGCCAGTGGCGCCCCTGATGAGAACAGCAAAGTGTGTTTCTTCTAGTCCGTGTTCTATTTCAAGTGGTTTGTTTCTGATTAATTTGTGCTTCCTTACAAGTGAATCAGAGCTTAATTCTGCAGAGAAAAGAAGGGCCTGACAAACAGTGACTGCTGAGGGGCAGTCAAGTCTCCTCCTGCTACCGTGTTCTTTGAAAAATACATCACATGGAAAATACACCAAGGTCTGCTGGCCTGGCTTTATGTAGTAGCTGTGTGCAGTGAACGTTCCTGGCTGTGGCTGCTGTGAAGTTCATCAGTAAGTGTATTGTCTGGGTGTCAGAATTATGGGTTCTGGGTGAAATAGAGAAGGGTGGAGCAGAAATACCAGAACTGGTAAAGGAACGTTGGCTAGACCCTTCTGATTGCATCTGTGCCTCCTCTGCATGTATGTTATAGTAAAGGGGGGTGTTTTATCCCTAGACAAGGGAGAGCACCTGGTTACAACCCCACAGTCATACATGTTAGTCACTACATACAGGGTGGTCTAGATATGCACTCTCAGGCTAGGCACATCCTTTGAACACTTGGTCCCCAGCTAGTGGTGCTATTTGGGGGAGGTTTGGGGAAACTTCAGAGATAGGATGTCGCTGGAGAAAGTAGGTCAATGAGATTACATCATCGAGAGAATCTTGTCACTGGTCTTTTGTGTCTTTCTTTGTTTCTCTGTCTATGAAGAAGTGAAGATCAGCATCTCCCATGTACTTTTGCCATACTGATTCTACACAAGCATATAGCCAAGCAAATATGAACTCAGCCTTCTAAAACTGTAAGTCGAAAGAAACCCTTCTGCTTTTAAATGGTTTTTGTTAACAGTTATCTAGTTACAGCACCAAATAGCTAAGTAATGCACAGACTACACGAACTCAAAGTTACTTCATATACTTGAGTTAATTTCTCCAAGTGTAAAAGGAAATAAAGCTTTGCTAATTTCTTAATTTCATTTAATGAGCAAACATGTATGGTAGTACTCAGGAATTCTGAGACACCATATACTTAAACATTTACAAAGAAACATGGCGCCCCACCCAGATATTTCTGTCTAGTTTTATACTTTATTATAAGATACAAAGACAATGTCCAAGAGTATCAAGAGACAGCAGGGTAAATGTTTATATTTCTATCCATAACCACTTGTATTTATTATGTACTTACTGCATGAGATGGATGTTCACGGGTGTTATGCAACTCTTAGGCAATGTTGGGATGACTTATATTTTGCGAACTAAGAAAACTGATTACCAGGGGTCAGTATCTAGCTCAAAGCACAATGCCAATTACAGAAATCGTAGCATTTTAAAACAACAGCCAAATGCTAAGTGTGAGAAGCCTCCCTAGGAGCTGTTGGTCACAGGGACTAGAGTCCCTGCACTAGTTAGTTTTCTATTGCTGAAATAAATTATTATGACCAGAAGCAACGAAAGGAAGAAAGTTCATTTCACCTTAGGGTTCCAGAGGCCTGGAATCAATAGTGGTAAGATGACATAGCAACAGACAGTCACAGAGCCTTGGCGGAAGAAGCAGGAAGCTGAGCGCTCACATCTCAACCATCCACAGGAAGCGACGAAAATGACAGCAGGTAGGTGAGGCTATCAACCCTGAAAACCTACCCCCAGTGGTGTACTTTGTCCAACAAGGTTACATTTCCTAAAGTTTCCACAGCATTCCCGGATAGCACCACTACCAACTGAAAACAAAGTATTCAAATACATGAATCTATAGGTGACAGTCCTCATACAAACTACCATAGACCTTCAACATTACACAGGTTACCACCATTATCTTGTTGCCCTTCTACTGTAACTAGATAGTAATACCTAACCCATGGTCCTATAAGTAATTCATTGGTTCATTAAGTTGGACTTTGGTACAGTCATTACCTTGGTTGGCCATGGGTTCCTTTACTGAGATGAAGAGATGATATGTGTATTGTGTCTATCTAGTAAAAGTCTCCCGTACAACACCATCAGTGAGCAATCATGCTCCAGAGAAAGGCTCCATACTCATGAGGAAAATATCTATTTTCAATAAAAGGAAAAAAAAAAAAACCTTCAGCTAAATGTGTTTTTCTCCTTGTGTTTCTATCAACTTTCCAACTTCTTTCATTTGCCAACTCTGCAGCAAATTATGGGTTGGGTATGTCTTCTTGAATAATTGAACCTTTATCCCACGAAGGACTTCCATTATCCCTAAGGGTATTATTTGCTGTGAATGACACTTTATCCTCATGTACTACAGCTCTCAGGGTTTCCTTCTTAGTCGTATCAGCTTTCATTCCTTTTCCTATCATTTTAGGTTTAATCTGCAATTTGGATTGAGTTCTATATATTCATATAATATGGAATAATTATATATAATACATAATATGGAGCATATATACTCCATGTGTACTATAGCATGTACATGCATATTATAATATATGTATTTCTATTCAATTTGAATATCTCCGGTAACATCTTCTCTGTACTTTCAGACCAATGACTTTTAACATAATGATGTGTTTAAACTTAACTCTCTGTACTTTGGTTTACATTTTCCTCATCTGTCCTTTGCTTACTTCCTCCTCTTCTCCCTCCTCCTCTTTTCCAGTCATCTTCTTCATCTGAGATTGTTCTGATTGATTGCTTAGTCTTTATTCTCTTGAATGACCTCAATTCTGTTTTTCTGTAGGCTTTGACTTCACTGTATTCTGTGCTTTCAAACACTTCAGAGATGTAAACACAAGACACTTTCCATCATACGTTTCCATTAGTTCTTTCTTGAAATTTTGTTAATGTTGTGTGTGTGTGCAAAAAATATATGTTGCTTATACATATCATAGACATAAAGCTGCACTGGTATTTTTAATAGCTAAATTCTTTTCAATGAATGTAAATGATAATTTTGCAACCTCTTACATATTCTACCTGAATTATTTACGAGTTTAATCTTCTTAATTCCTTTGTGTTCAACTGGTATCATGTTTATGTCATTCTGAACAGCTTTATTTGCATTCCTTGTGATGGTCTTCAGGAAAGGAGGTTTTATTTTCGTGTCCTGTCTCTTTTAAAGTCTTTGTCTCCTTTTTTAAAGGGAGACTTCATTCATTTTGTACTTACTTTGATCATTTTCTCCTTTAAATATCTTATCACATTAGGTTAATTTGATTAGATATTTGTGAACTTTTTCTTTTAGGACAAACGACTTTGCTTTTGTTAATTACAATTCTCACTTTTGCTTTCCTGATGTTTGATTGTAATTAGTTTTCTAGATTCTTAGGCTGTAAAATGAAGTCATTAATTGGAGACTTTTCTTATTTTTCTAGTTGTTTTCAGCCACTACATTTTAAGTACAAACTTTGGAAATGTCACTGTAGTCACAATGTTCTAGTCTTGCAAGCTTGACTTGAGGGTTCTTCACAAGACGTGTTCTGTATCCTTTGTTCCTTGGTACAGACCTCATCATTTGTACTTGTCTGGTTTTTATGATTTTTTTTCTGAATTCCTATTTTTGAGCAATTTGATCAGGGCAATTGTTTTGTGACTGTTATGTTTGAGACTTGTCCAACCTCTGGAATCTATAAGTTTTTAATTACAATCTCTGTAGTTTCCCCTGCACATGACTGTCAGCTCTCTGACACCTTGCCACATAAATTCTGTGGGCATTTTTTTAAAACTTGAAAAAAAAACTTGCTCATTTTCTGCATGTTTTCCCTTCTTTTCTTTCCCATCAGGAATGTGTTTTATATGCAAGCTCAGCTCCCTGGCATGCCCCTGCCATCAAGTCAGACATTTTTCAACACAGATATCATATTCATCTTTAAAATATCAATTTGAGCCATTCAAAGTACCTTGCATTTATTTACTTAATATGATCCATGTTGACTTCAGCCTTTGAACATTTCAAATACATTTATCACAACTATTACAATTCCTTGTTTGGGGAATTTAAAGTATGCATCAATTCAGAGTTGGATTTGATGATGGTTTTTTTTTGTTTATCATTGATTGTATATGCATTTGTTTTCATGCAAGATAATTTTTGTTAAATGCCAGACATTGTGAAAATTTACAAAGTTGGATGTGTACTGTGAAGTGAATTGTTCCCTAGAGGTACAAAAGTACAAGTATAAAATTGAAAAACTCAAGGTGATCCTAGGGGATGCTCCCTAACCAAGATGATCAGCCTTTTACAAGTGGGGGACTTTAGATAGTGATAGAAATACATAAGAAAAACCATCTGAGGACCCAGACAGAGAAAAGCAGTAGTGTGGGAATGGGGGGTGGGAATGGGGAGTTGGGGGGGTGCCACATTAAACGATGAGTCTCCAAGAAATGCACCTGCAATCCAGTGAGTACCTGAGGTGCCAGGAGTCAGACAAGATCACCTCCCGCCACGTACACACACACACACACACACACACACGTGTGCACTGGGTAGGAATACACTCCCAACTGGACAAGACCACAAGCAACCTCCCCCTACCACCACCACACCAGGGAGCATGGAGTTTGGACTTCTGGCATCCAAATACTGTAACAAAATAAAATTCTGTTATTGAATATGACCAGTTTGGGAAATTTTTAACATAAGTTTGAGAGCCCAACACACTGCATGGAATGTTTACATTCTCATTTATATTAGAGCTTTGTCTTAGGGTGCAGTTGAGCTCAGAAACAGCTTGAGCCTCTGGGGTTTTGCTATTAAACTTTTCTTAGAGGCAGTAGATCGCCATTTGATTGATTTTACTCCCTTCCTGAGGTGAAAAATCCCCAGCACTCAACATAATGCTGTATAAGTGAGGCGCTTTCTCTTGTGGACCCATGTTTTTAGGTTCCACATTGAGGTACATTTCTTGAAATCCTGCCCAACTTATTCATCCATATGTGGGGGAAGGGAGGAGGATTAAGAAAGAAATAGACAAGAGACAACAGATAGAATTGGGAGGGCATTCAGTGAGCACTGTGATCAACCACAAGTTTATTATTCAAGGTTCTTTTTTTATTTTTATTTAATTATTTATTTTTATTTTATTTTTGATTTTTCAAGGCAGAGTTTCTCTGTAGCTCTGGAGCTTGTCCTGGAACTAGCTCTTGTAGTTGGCCTCAGACTCACATAGATCCGCCTGCCCCTGCCTCCCCAGTGCTGAGATTAAAAGTTTGCACCCCCACTGCCTGGTCTCAAGGTTCTTATAGACCCCAGTTTAAAAAGAGGGGGAGGCAAAAGACTTCTTTGCCAGGATTCCAAGAAGGAACGAAGCAGTTTCCTCTTCACACTCCAAATATCAAGTAACCACACCCTAGGTCCAAATATCCTTTTGTCTAGGAAAAATATCTCGTAGCTGCCACACCTTAGGTCAAGCATCCATTCTTTAACCTTGAAGAAGCAAGAAGACATCTGAACTCCCTGACCTTTAGTCAAGGTGGAATGGCTTCACTTCTGTGGCCTCCTACAGCTTTCCCAATCTGGTTATGCAAGAAAGGGCACTTTTTTCCGGCCACTTATCAACTCCAAACATTGTTACTAGAGATTTTGCCTCTCACCTTGACTGCACTCTGCTGAATGAGCAAGGCTCTGCAGATCCTGGCACTTCTCTGTACATGACTATCGGCAGAAGGAGCCCTGTGACTTCTGACTTTCCTCAGTTCTCGGTCCAGGTTCTGGTGTTGATTGCTCTTCTTGGGGAGTCTGGAAGCTCTTCAGGCAAACACTTAGGTCCAGAGTCATTCTCTACAGAACCTGCCTTCTGTGTTCACATTCTCTACACGTCCCTGCTCTAGTTGCTCGATAGCTATCTTGTTGAAAAGTATTGCTTTAGGTGTACACGGTCGATAGCAAAAAGATAAATCCCTCCCCCAAACTTCACTGACTATGTAGAAATCTGTGTGTGTGTGTGTATGTTGTGTTGTGTTCATATAGTTGTTCCTGTTGAGAAGGCTTAGAAAGAATGATTTGAAAACCAGTACTGATACAACTCTGCCAGTGTCTAGACTATAGTCTCTTCATAACACTAAAAAGTCTGATTTTTAACTGGAGCAGAAAAATGACCTATGTCACATAAGACACATCTGAGACACCTAGCCTTATACCATAGCAAGACAGTTGAAAGGATTTGGGGCTCATGACTCAGGGGTATTCTGCAGTGAATCCAATTAACCAAAGGGGGCAACTGATAGTCAGTGAAATATTAACTCATGGCACAAGAGTGTTTCATCTGTGAGTTAATGATTGTTATCATCAGGAATGTGTAGGCCGCCTTGTGGAATGCTGTGGAAGTCCACGTGTTTTTAGAAAGTTGAAAGAAAATGTAAAGAGTAAACTTTTTACCTCAGCTTACATGGTATGATCATAGCTGAAGGGTAATCTCTGTAGAACTCTTTTACTGATAAATGATGCTTTGGAGAATTCCAATCCCCCAGATTTTCAGCCTATAGAAGGATAGATCTATGCTAGAATCTTTGGCTGCTCCTGACAATACAAAAATGATAGAATGATATAATGTACATTTGCCAGTAGAGGAAATGAACACCAAGAAAAAGGGTTGCAATTGAAGTTAACTCAGACTTGGCATGCATGCACACACACACACACAAACACACACGAACACACACACAGGTGGCAGACACTAGAGGTCAATATACTCCCCCTTATTTTTTGAGGTGGGATTTTCACTGAACATAAAGCTCACTGACTGGTTCATACATTTCAGAGATCTGCCTGTCTTAGTCTTCCATCCAGTGCTACAATTATGTTTAGTTGCCAAAAAGCTCAAATTCAGGTCTTAATGTGTTCATGACAAACACTTTACACAATGAGCCACGTCTCCAGCCCCTACCATGTCACATGCTAGTGATGATTTTCATTATGGAGGAAAGATTAGGGGCTTGTTTGCAGGGAAGTCCATGGAGTCTCTCATGGTAACCTTCCTGCAAGATACTCTCGTGCAATAGAGACACAAAATGTTGTGGGAGTAACCAACTGCTATCTGATTTGATTCCACTCCATGAAACGGAATCCAGCCCAACATTACCTTGGTGACCAAGAACCTAGTCAGACAGGCTATGTATCTAGGGGAAAGCACAAAACTCCTGTTCTCCTAAAGACACATAGCAATAAAAGACTCCTAATGACATTCTGCTACATTCACAGATCATGCCTTGCTCTGCGATCATTAAAGAAGCTTCCTCCTACAGTAGATGGAAACAAATCCAGAGATCCATAACTGGGAAATGTCCAGAGAGTGAGAGGCCTTAGAACACTCAGTTCTACATGGACTGTCTCCATTAAATCCCTCACCTCGGGGCTCAGGGAACTCTAGAGAAGAGGGTTCCAAAAGATTGTGAGAGCCTGGGTGATGGAGGAAGGTCATTGGTCAAATAAAGAAACTGCCTTGGCCCTGAGTGGTTAGAACATAGGTGGGTGGAGTAAACAGAACAAAATGCTGGGAGGAAGAGGAAGTGAGCTCAGACGTCACACAGCTCCTCTCAGGGCCAGACGCCATGGAGCAAGCCGTCAGGTCAGACATGCTGAATCTTTCTTGGTAAGACCGGTGCTACACAGTTTATTAGAGATGAGTTGATCGGGATATCAGAATTAGCCAGTAAGAGCTAGAGCTAATGGGCCGAGCAGTGTTTAAAAGAATACAGTTTGTGTGTTGTTATTTCGGGGCATAAGCTAGCCAGGCAACCAGGAGCTGGGGTGGCAGGAACACAGCCTGCAGCTCCTTCAACACCTGGGGAGATGGAACACATCAGAGAAATGAGTCTTCTAGACACAACAGAGCTGACACACATGTGAATTCTGAGAGACATCGTGTGAGCTGAGAGAGACTGTGGCAGCACACACAGGGCCTGCACAGGTCTAAGCCAGATGGGATCTCGGTGCTGAGAGGGGAAGTAGACGCAACCCAGAAGCTATCACCCAAATTGATAACTGCTCAGGAAAGTGAAATTAATTTTCTCAAACTGAGTCTCACTCAATATACAGCCACAGGGCGGGCCCATGCCCAACAGTAGATGATTAGCCCAAAAGAAACTCAGTGGTATTTTTGGCGGTGCTTGGTCTCATAATGCTTTTCTTGAACTTTCCTTTTGATTTTGCTTAACTTACAACCCTTTTGCTTATATATTACAGTTTCAAAATTTTTGTTTGCCTGGAATTTCTGTTTGTGTGAATATGGGCTTCTGCATATGAATATATGAATATATATTTATGTGCTTTTTCTTTGACTCTTCTGGCTTCGAATTATTTTTTTAAAAAAAATCTGTCTTACACATTGGATTTTAGTTTTAACTTGAGTTCTGATGGTGACCGGACAGGTACACAAATTTTAATCTCCAGGAGCCCATTACATCCTTATGAAGTATTAATTGAGGCGGCCTGCTGTAGTGCAAAGAATACTGGCTTGTTCACCAAAGGGCACCTGGCCACATCCTATCTATTAGCAACCCTTGCTAGGATATCAAATGAGTCATTTTCCCCTCCATGTTTTCTGGGCCAATTGGTGTCAGAACAGGGGGTGGTAAGCATGCTGCTCCAAGTACTTGTTGCCTGCGGGCATGAGAGTCCTTAACATCCCTGACACTGGGCTGCAATGACATTACTAAATCTTATCAAACAGTTCACAACATTCTGAAGAAAAATTTATTTCTGCTTGACTAAATGCACAAGTGTCTCATTTTCCATATGCCTTTTCTAATAACTCACTTTCGCTTGTCCGAAATAATCAGCATCTCACACATTAGGGACATACAATCAAATTCTGGCCCTGTCTACAGAAACACGAGAAGAATTGGTTCTCAAAGAGCATTTTTGTTCTAAATTACACAATTACATTATCGTTTCCAGAAAGCTCAGAGAGACGAACATCTGTCCAAGCCTCACTTCCCTCTACAGCAGGCAATTTATGGAAACATGGCTTCAGGCGAAGCTTTAGCCAAAGTTCTTTCCATTTGCCAAGCCCTTTGGTTAAGAAAGGGCATCTGAGCTCAGCGCACAGCAGCTAATTTGAACTTGTCCAGACAGAATCGAGATGGAATGAAGCACTCTCTGGTGTCAAGAAATTGTGCAAAACACAGCCTCTTCCGACTATATTAAGAAAAGGTTTAGTTAATTCTAGTGCAGGCAAGAGTCACACACTTCTAAAGTAATCTATTTGGTAGTGTTTAATGCAAAAGTAAGAGAGATACTTTTCACCAAATATATCAGACCAATGGTCTTATATGTTCTCATACTCTAGAAACAAGAATACGTGGTAGGGATTTACGCATGTACGGTGTTCACTTTGAAACTCGTCATCTTACCGTTATAAACAGTGCATCAGCGTGACTACTGCTTAAAGACAAAAATCAGCATCCTGAAATTTTGAAACTGATTCTGGCTTCATTTCTACCTCTCAAAGACAAAGGCAGACAGATAGTAAATGATCTTTAGCAGATAATTTTAAAAAAGGAACTATCTTCACTTTAGAATTACTTTGTTTTATTGTTCTATAGATGAGACTCTCTGATCTTTATTTTTATTAGGCATAAGGCAACTTTTGTCCCATGAATCATTAATAAGCCAGCAACTGCTCGAAACAAACAAATGTGTTATTCGTCCATATTAAAATCTCTTGAAGCAGGCTGGAGAGATGGCTCAGTGGTTAAGAGCACTGACTGTTCTTCCAGAGGTCCTGAGTTCAATTCCCAGCAACTACATGGTGGCTCACAGCCATCTATAATGAGATCTGGTGCCCTCTTCTGGCATGTAAGCATATATGGAAGGAATGTTGTATACATAATAAATAAATAAATAAATCTTTAAAAAAAAATCTCTTGAAGCCAGGCGGTAGTAACTCCCAGTACTTGGGAGGCAGAGGCAGGTGGATCTCTATGAGCTCAAGGCCAGTTCTGGTCTACAGAGTGAGTTCCAGGACAAGCTCCAAAGCTATACAGAGAAACCCTGTCTCAAAAAAAAAAATCTCTTGAAGCGTTGGGACTCAAGACTAAGGTCTGAATGGCCCATTGTGAATAATGATGATGACCTTTTTCATATTTGCTCTATTGTACTGCACTGACAGGATGCACAGTCTGCTGTCCTCGTGACCCTGGGGCCAGCTCTCTCGCCTACTGCAGGTAGCAAGGGGTGGGAGAAGGAAGCCATCTTTTCCTTACCCGTGCCACCACATGGCAGACTGGGGGAGGGGACCAGCTGGTCTGTACTCATGCCCTCGGTGCCGGCTCACCTGTGTCCTCTGAAAACAGGGTCAGCCCTAGTGTGCTGCCCAGCTGAGGCACATGCCTGTGTGAGGGGTGAGGGGGACCATCTTCCCTGACTGTGGGGCCAGCTCTCCTTCTGCAATATCCATGGAAGGGCAGGACCAGCTATCCCAAGGTCAGGGAGGGGCAGCCAATGCAACAGGGCCCTCAGATTTCAACACATTGGTTCCTAAGATCCCCATGGTAAGACAGTGGTAACTCAGGCCATGAACATCATCATCTTAGACCCTAGCTGCAGCAGAACCATGGATCCAGACATGGCCCTTGGGAGCAACTGGGACCCAGGCATCACCATGACTCTGGTAGCAGCACAGGCCATCCAGATCACTATGGCCCTGGTAGCAGCATGGCCTTTGGACACTCACATGGTCTCAGGTGCCTAACCAGATCCCGGAACACGGTCCTTGGAGGCAATGAAAGTCACAGACATCAACTAGGATCCAGACTGCTGTAAAGCCACAGACCCAGATATGGCCCTCAGCAGCATCCCTGGCCCAGGTGACACCATGGCCCCAGGTGACAGTATCAGCCATTTAATTGAGCATGGCCCTCTCTGTGGGTCACTGGTGATGAACACAGACTCCAGTTGTGATAAGACCACAGACCCAGACACTGTCTGTGGCAGCAGCCAGGGCCAGGATGTCACCATGGCTTCAGGTGACAGTTCAGGCCACTCAGATTGGCATGACCCTCAGATACCAACCTGGCTCCAGGTGGCAGCTCAAACCACAGGTCTCTGCAGAGCCTTCAGTGTTGACAGGAGCATAGACACTACCTCATACCCCCTCAGTTGCTTCAGACCTTGCACCGAGATTGACCCTTGGCAGTAGCCCAGGTCCGGAAATGACCCTGGACTGAGGAGACTAGCAGGCCATTCACATTAGCCGGTTCCTCACCACCCTCACCTCTTCAGATCTGCCTCTCTCCCCAGCCCATGAACTGTTCCATCTTCTTTCTCTTTCACCTCCCCACACTGTACCAGTTTACCACAATGGTGTCTGGCGATACTTGGTTGAGACCTGCCCGGCCAACCTCATGGCATGGCGTAGAGTTATTGCTGTTGCTATGTCACAGTTGAAGGCTAGAGTCCCAGGGTGGCTCCTGGTTGAGTCCTGCCATGGTCAACCCATGGTATGGTGGGTAACTGTTCCTGTATCACAGCATTGGGTTAGAGACCCCAGATGGATTACCTTCACTTTTTAACTTTGACTATTCTCCAAACATAGTCCTATTATGAAAGGTCAGAGGTTAAAACTACAGCACAGAAATATCACAATGGAGTAGCACAATTCAGTTCGTAACCACATACATTGTATATGCATTTTATCTATATAAGGTTCTAGAAAAGCCTATTTCCTACATTTTAAAAATTTGTCCTTTATTCTTTAAACATACACATATAACCAAATGCTGACCTTTTCCACCAATGCTTCATGGTAGGAATGGGTGTGGGGCGAACTAGCTATTTGTCCTTGTCTCTTCCTTTTTGCTATAATAGATAAATTTCAGACGTGGTTTAGAACAGATAAACTTCCATAACACAAACACACATTTACGTGCACACACACACACAGAGTTTACCTACACATCAGCTCTATTGAGGAAAGTGAGTGATTGATACCATTTGACAAAAATCTCCACCTCTTTTTTTTCCCTGCTCCCCTCCCCCTTCCCTCTGTCTCTTCCCTTCACTAGGCAAGAGTTTCTTTTTCCACTCTTGTACCTGGTATTACTATATTATTTCTGTTTATAAAAGTTTTAAGGGGATTAGCATAATTCCTAGGTGTTCAACTAATAATGATAATATTCATTTGTTTTATATGAAATGATCCTCTTAAAATAATTAAGTTCCCATATTTGAACAAACTGAGAGACCTTTCAACTCACTTTCTAGTTGGTTAGTTCCTTGGGATTTTCCTAAATTAGGACTTACAAAATATTAATCTCTTTCTCTCGGTAGCCTTTTTTGTTCACTTTCAACTGAACTATTCCAAAGATGAAGAACTGGGCTCTATAAATCTGTGTTTTAACACACACTGCATACATCCTCTTGTTACAAGTTTATAGACCCCTGATTGAAGATCACTCCCCCTCTAGGCTCTGCCCAGGCAGTAGACTAATATGAGTGTCTGTGCAGTCAGCAGCAGACTTCTCAGAGGGTAGACAGCCAGCAGTGTGGGAAGTGTCACTAAATACAAATAATGAAGGAAGGGAAATGGGAAAAAGCAGGGAAGCTGGAAGTTAACTAACAGAAGGATATAAAACTGCCTCAAACCACTATGCAAGACCATCTTTGGATTGCACTTTGTATTTTAGAAGGTTCCTTTTTCTCAAAATTTTGTAGATAGTCTTCCTACTTTTATGCAAAAAATAATTTCTAAAAATCATTTGAAATTTTGTATTTTCATTTTGCATTTGTATCCATAAGTTTATTACAATAAGATAAAATGTCATGAGCACATATAATATTCAAGAGAAAATATAAATTGTTTGGAAACTGCTCATAAATTAAAATATATTGCCCAAGATCATACACAATTAGACAGTGCCATAGCTAAGACCTGATAATTTCCTGCTGAAAGACTACATCTCCCAGCTTCCCTTGAGAACTATGCTAGTCAATCCTGCCCCTATAAGGAGCCTTAGCCTATCTTCTTTAGGCTTTTGGTCTTCCACTCATGTCTCTCTCTGTCATCCAACTCTGCCTGCCCCCTCTGGATGTTGTGTTATTATTTTTGTCTTGCTTTTTTTTTTCACTTGTTGATGTCCCCTTGTCCCTTAGGCTGTCTTAGCATCTTTTTTTCATTTTTACCCTTTCTCTTCCTCAGTTGAGTAACTTGAAATGACCTATCTTCAGGGTCACCGATTCTGTCTTCTGCTCTATCACATCTGTTGTTAAAGGTATCTGTTTTATTTTTTCGCACTCTTACACAACTCCAAGACTTAGGTTATTGTTGGTCATTTAAATACTTTTCATTTTAAGTAAAACATCCTGCTTGTTTTATTGTTTTCATAGACTTGAGTTTTCTATGCTGGTTCTTTTGTATCTTGTGGAACGTTTTTGAAGGTGGCTATTTTGAATTGCTTGTCTGGCACCTGGAAGGGCTCCATTCTGGTGGCACAGTGTTAGTTCTCCTTGGTCATACTTTCATGACTCTTCTGGGCTCTGCAGCACTGCATTGGTGTCAACAAAACAAAACTGTAAACATCTTTGTCAGTCAGTGTGACTGAAAGATAAAGGGCTGTTGGATCTCCAGTATGACAAGATCACCTCTAAGACTACACGGGAGCAGGAGTGGGATGAGATCATGTCTCCTGTTTGACTGTATAAGTGAATGGGGGTGTGATCCCACGGTTGATGGGAATACTATGAAGGGTTTGTGTTAGCATGAGTTCGTGAGGTCAGTGTAGCCTCTGGGTACTCACTTGGCTACTGAGCTCGGCTGGTAAAATTAGTATTTGGGGCAAAATCTACTTCTCAGATCTTTGCTGAATCTCTGTAGGAAGTATGTTAGGTATACAGACTAGTGTGGTTCATTGCAGGTGCCCAGAAGCTCTCTCACTTGGACATAGGGTAGGTCTCTGGGCAAGTAGGACTCTCCCTGAACTGTATGTACCTGCATGTGGCTTGGACTGTCTCCCTCCCCACTGCTCCATGCTCCAGGTCTACAGCAAAGACTGAGCCTGTCTGGTGCTTCTGGAAGTTTAGATGTACACGGCTTGACAAGTCCCTGAGTGGCCAGGACTTCTTTTATCTTAGTGGGAGGCCCTCCAGCCATGTTGCAGAGCCTCCCTCCTTAGACTGATCTTCAGGACCTAAGTGGGTGGACCTATCAACTGGGGCATGGCTTGGCAAATGATTCTCCTGTTAGAACCAAGGTCATATAAGGTTGGATCTAAGTCCACAGAGGCTACAATCTATTTCTGACTCTGTACATGGTCAGCAAGCCTGGTGTGTTGGATGTGAGCCCAACTTCCTAAAATATGCTTCTTCTTTCTAGGGCTGCACAAGGATTTCACTACCTCCAGCTGGATCTCAGTCTCCCCGCACCCAGGCAGCCCCCGACAAGCACTTTGTGTATGAAGGGTTGTCAAATGCTTGTTACAGTGAGGATGCTTATCATCTTTCTGCCACTGTTCTCAACCCCGTTGTTGATTAGTATAAACTCACATCTTATCAATTCCACTTTTAAAAAATGTTTCTTTTTACAGCAAGGATGGCTCATGCTTATAACTCAGTGTCTGATCATAGAAATTTAGCATTGTTTTCTCTTCTTCCCCCATCTTTTAGTTCCTCATAACCACAGTTGATGGAATTTCCTTCAGCACAGTTCTCGCGAGCTTTGTGTTTTCCACGACACTAACTGAGCATCACTCTTACCACAAAAGTCATAACTACAATATTTTTAAAAGAAATATCTATACTCCAATTTACTTGTGAAATTTGTGTGGTATACTTCCCTCATGAACTTAGAATCCTTTGTTGAGTTGAGCATGTTGTAAAAATCCAAAGAAGCATTTCGAAACCGCCTATATCAGCTCTGTTAACACCACTTTGTGTTGACTACTGGGCTGAGAGTGGATTACTGGATTTAGTTTATGAATTCTGCTGGTAAAACTGATAATCTTTTTCAGTAGAGGATTAGAATGGCAGCCTGGGCAGAGTATATTTAGAAGTAAACAGGAAGTAAGAGGGGGGCAAGCATGTACAGACTACTTTATAAAAACTAGAAAACACAGACTCTGTGTGAGTAGTTTTAAAGAGAAACTTTTCCATCTGAGCAATGTTGATGAAAGTGATTTTGAGGAAATAAAATCTTTGAGTCTAAAGAGATGTGATTCACCACACAACCAGGACTTTAAATAGGAATAGGCAAGGGCAGGAGAGAACATGAGTTGTGGTATGCCCAGCTAGCCAAGCTATACTTTACTGGCTGTAAAATGACGGAGCTGTATCCTAATGGTTTCTGCATTTTCAGATGAATACGGAAAGCAGTCTTACACTATCAGAGAAGACATGGGGATGAAGAAAAGGTTCAAAAATAAGGGTCTGAAGAGAGCTGGAGTGTGTATCCATTCACAAATCATGGCTGATAGCCTAGGATCCTTGAGGCATTCCTCTTCTAACCCTGATGCAAGCCAACATTCTCCAGGCATGTTTGACCACTCAGCTGTGAACTTACAGTTATCTTAGAGCTCGTGTTTGCTCAGTCACTTCAGGGGCAAGATGAAGGTGCAGAGCATTGCTTTGTGATTGGTGATAGCTGTCTGCAGTACTGCCTCCAGTTAAGGAGAAGGCCCATGAGACCATAACCCCACCCCCCCAACCTTACCTGTTATAATTCAGTCATGCAAGTTTTATTATTTGCCTTTAAAAGCTGGCATGCTCAGCTGCCCAGTCTTAATTCTGGAATGTGAAGCTGTGGATGGAGGGCAGCAGCCTCTCCCCATGGCTGTCACACTGAGAGTGACTCGCTGATTGGCAGAGTGACCTGCGCTGCTTCTCCATGAGGAGTTTCTTCCTCCCAGTTCTGCTGGGTGAGCTGCCACTGAACTGACAACTGCTATAAGCAGGATTTTAAAAGGCATTTTGTTTTTGTTTTTGTTGTTGTTGTTTGGTTTTTTGAGACACAGTTTCTCTGTCCGTCTTTAGGACAGCCTTGACTGTCTGAAAACTCACTCCATAGACCAGACTGCCCTTGAACTCACAGAAATGGCCTTGCTCTGCCTCCTGAGTGCTGGGGTTAAAGGTGTGTGCTACAACTGCCTGGCAGATGATTTTAATCATAAATTCAAAACACAGAGTGGAAAACTCTGTGGAAGTCTGAAATTGGCTTTAAAAAGTCCCAGAATTGATCCATTTCAAATGTCAACTTTGAAAAAAAAAGCCAGTTATTTGGATTTACTAGTAAAACTCAGAGATATAAAATAAATATAGCTCCCACCTCAGTATAAAAGACAGGAAAACTTGATGAGACTAGATATCAGAACAACAACAAGAACCGTAAGAGTAGTCCCAGGAGGTAAGAAGGATCCAAAAGGCCACAGACCACCTGCTCTCCCTGATACGAGAGCCACCGAGGGCCAAGCCCTCAGTTCCTTCAGGATCAGTAGGCTACACCGGTCTTCATTTGACTGTGTCTTCAACTACCACCCTGTGTTTAATCTGCTAAAGATTGCTAACCACATTTGGGTCAGCCTTTTCTCAAAAGCTGCAAACTGCATAAGGGATTTTCAGGTCATCCCAGCATTTCCTTTGCTTGAATTAATGGAAGCAATTTGAAACACAAGTGACTAACAAATTTCACCAACTACTGAGTGATATGACTATCATTGACTCTAAAGCCAATAAGAAGTTAACTAAGATAAAGGACTTATTTTCATATAAAATACTTAGTTTCAAGTGGATGAACCAAGAGTCTAACAATGACATAGGCAAGATCATGTGTAAAACAGTGTCTACTGTAAATAGAGTAGGGCAGAGACAAGAATAAATTTTTTTAAAAAATCAGTCTTATTAATAACCTCACCTCAGACATTACTAATGTCTCTCAGACAAGTGATTTAGGATCCTTGGTGGTTTATTGAGAATTCCTAATTTCCCTGTGGAGGAGCCAGTTTGTCTCAGCACTCCAGCCAAGGTGTCCCACCCATTGCAGACTCATTATCCCTCGAGGATGCACTGACAAAGGGCTCCTGTTTACACGATTGCTAGCTTCGCTGGACAAATAAAACCCTCTTCGCCGAAAGAATGTTGACCATATGTTTATTTATTCCTTACTATGAGTAGTAGGCAGTCGGCAGAAAGTTCTCTCTGTCGGTGAGCACTGATGCTGGGCTCTCTCTTTCTGGTTCTTTCACCATGAACACTAGTTTCTTTTGAAGATTGCTCTCAGTACCAGCTAGCCAACCCTTTCACTTCTGGTCATCAGTCTGTTTCGGAAACATAGATGCTAAGTTTTTAGAAAGTGGGCTGGGAACAATCCTGCCAGTATCCCTCACTGTGGAGCGATTCGTATACGGAAGGAAGGTAGGGAACACTTCCCTGGTTTCCTTCTTCCAGATGAACAGCTCTTCAATTTACCCTCCATGTTTCCTTTCATTTAATTCATTTAATTTTCTTTTTAAAAATTTGCTTTTATTTTGTCTGTGTGTCTGTCTGTGTGTCTGTGTTTGTATGTGCACACGTGTGTATTTGTGCCTGCGGAGACCAGAAGTGGGTGTGGGTCCTCATGATGGAGCAGCAGGCACATTAAACTTCCCCCTTCATATTTCCAATAACAGCATTTTTGAAACTTACCCTTATACCCCAAACTTCTTAATATGACTTTCTAGTCCCTTTACCAACAATTTCCATTTCCATTTTTTCTGCCACTCATCTCTATTAATGCTATGATCCCATCTGTAATACTAAGCATTGTTATTAAAGATGAGTACTTCTTTTGTAATTCTGTCCTTTATTTATGGTGTTGCTTTCTGAACACCATTTGCCTGACAGCAAATAATTATTTCCAAGTTTCTCAACTAATATATTCTATTTACTTTATAGGTTTTGTAGGTTTATTTTACTAATATTTAAAAACTTGATATCATAATTACAGGTATTCCTATAAGTACTTATGTTTATCCATGTAACTGTGTGTCTGTGTGCATCTGTCCTTCAGGTGTTGTGAACGCCTTGAGCATGGACTAGCTGTTGTTGGCCTTTTATTATTATTAATGACCTGCACGGTATCTTGGCAAATGGATATCACCCAACTTTGAAAATACTGTGCAAAACATCATGCCTTGTTCTTTCTTCCTGTTGCTGTTTTTGGTTTCTTATTATTATCTGCTCATTGAATTTTGCAAGGTTAGATTTAGGATCAATAAAGTCCAAAGAGGATATATACAATCATTTATTTTTAAAAAATGTGTTTATAAGTGATTATATTATTTAAAATAAGCTTCAGATTTAAAATTATATTGTATATTGCTATGATAATTCAAAAGCCCACTGCCTATTCAGAATCAATTATTCTCATGGATATGATGAATAAAGCTTGCACTTTAATACTTTTTTATAAATATGTATCTATCGATGAATAAGTTATGCTATTATTCTGTTTTTATAAATATTTAAATGCTATTATACTGCCCTTCTTCTTTTAAACTTACATTTTGCTTATTATTTACAGTTGTCAATTATTTTGCATGTGAATGTGTGGTTTATTCAAACATGATTTCTCTGTGTGGCCTTGGCTGTCCTGGAATTAGCTCCTATAGACCTGGCTGGCTTCAAACTCGTATAGAGCAGGCTGGCCTCGAACTCCCAAGCACCGAAATTAAAGGCATGCACCACCATTGCCCAACTTATAACTGTCAATTCTTATAGCCTAAGTTATTTATTCTAATTGATATTACCTAATATAAGTTATATCTAATTTAGTCATTTGTCAGTCAGAGGATCTATTCTTAATCCCCACAATAAAATTGTAATAAATGCAACTGTAAATATTTCTGACACATAGCTGAAAGGGTTTATCTCTATGTTACATTTGTATGTTACAGATGTTATAACATTTTATGATTTAGTAAATGAGGCCAGCTTGCTCCTCAATGTTGTATTTGTCAATTTTTCATTGCTAGGGAAAATATACCAGAGTCAAGTTTGCTTTCTGTTTCTGTAGAAAAACAAACCAACAAGCAAACACGCAATGTGGGTGAAGGAACAGGTTTATTTGACTTATTCCCTGTCCATCGTGGTAGAAATGCGAGGTAGGAACTGATAGACGGAAACTGAAGCAGAGACCATGGGGTAATTCTGCTTATGGGCTATCTTTTTCTGTGACTTCTCGGCTATCTTTCTGATATATCCCAGGCCCACCTTCCTAAAGATAGTACCCAGACTATGTTGAACCCTTCTCAATCATTAATCTAGAAAATGTCCCTCAGACATGGCCACAGACCAATTGGATGCAGGCAATTTCTCAGTTGAGGTTCCCTCTTCCCAGCTGACTGCAGTTCATGCCAAGATGACAAAAACTAGTCACACATAAAAAAAAAAAAAAAGAAGCTCACTTGCTTCCCAACTCTAGGTCAAAGGAATGACCCTGACACCAGCTTGGCTCCAGCAAGGGTGCTCTTGAGCCCATCACATTGCATAATGGCAGAAGCACTTTCCAGCAGAAGTGAACACATTGCCAGACTTGGAGACCAAAAAAAAAAAAAAAAAATTCAGGACTCGGGCTCAGGTTTTTATAACAACTCATTTTCAAGAGAACTGAGGAATTCCACAAGAGCAGTGAGTGGTTCTCAACCTTCCTGATGCTGTGACCCTTTAATGCAGTTCCTCATGTGGTGACCTCCCAACCATAAAGTTATTTTTATTGCTACTTCATAACTGCAACTGTGCTACTGTTATGAATCATAATGTAAATATATTTAGAGATATAGATTTGTGAAAGGGGTCCAACCCACCGGTTGAGAACCACTGTAGTATAGCCACATTAATCCTTTCTGAGAAACACTTTCTGAATCGCCGACAGACTTCCCATTGGGCGTCACTTCTCAACGCCTGCACACAAAGAACCAAGAACAGATCGCATTGGAGATTATGAAAACCATATCTACACCACAGCAAGCATCTTATAAACTACAAGAACATGAAGTAGTTATATCTATGCAATATATAACTGATGGTTGGGCCACACTAGAGTGCCACCCAAACCATTTTTGTCCATCTATGTCAATCCACTCGCTGCCTGTCTCATCTTCTGGCTCATGATTGGTAACTGCATAGGCTTAAGACTTTTTGAGCGAGACTTCCCAAAGAACAGCACTACCCTGAGGGATTTCTTTTACATTGGGCCTCAGTCATTTTGGAATCATGTTTGGGGATCATCTAAACATTGGAGAGGATACTTTCACAGTTTTTGCTATTAACCCCTCATTCTCTGTTCATCGCGGCTGGCTGTTGTATCTAATCGCAATGTTCTGCCATCTTAAAGTAACCAAACTGTGCCTAGACTGGATCTTGTCTCTTCTCTGTCAAAATGCAAGTGGATCCCTTGAGTTGTTCTTCCGGGGCCTTTGGATGCTCTTCCTGCTTCGCTCTCTCTCCTCCAGCAAGAATTTCCTATGAAGACAGTCTGAATTCCTAATAAGACTCTTTCAGACAAGAACAGGCCTCAAGCTCGCCTGCTTCTCTATCTCCCCAGTGTTTTCCAGAGCTTCTTCCTAAGCATAGTCTGGCCACTCCTGTACTGGTTATCTGACTCATCACCTTCTCAGTGTTGGGAGCCCTGGGATATAGACCTGGAAAAAGATTCTCACTGCCTCCACCCACCTTAGTCATCAGCAGCATCCCTGGCACCTGGGGCATCCCCCCTCCACAGGTTCAACACAGACTCATGTCCTGGCAGCGTCTGTCCTCTTGACTTCCAGGGTGTTGGCCTTTTAACACCTGGATAGAAAATTTGGGTGGAGCACACATACTATGAATCATCTCAGAAAAGACACTCCCTAGGATGAGAAATACCACAGCCAGGCAAGGTTCCAGCTACCTGCTATGGCCACAGGCCCTACAAGGAGCGACCACTATTTTACATATTACAACAGCTAGCACTCCACCATTTCCACCACTGTGCATGCTTGCGAGAGCAGACAGAAAATTGTCTAGCCTGGCTTCATATGAGGATCTTGGCTAGTGGTTTACTAACCTAGTTGACCACGAGAGTAATCGGGAAAGCTCACTAACGTTCAAGCATCTCCGTTAGAACAAAACTAATGGCCACAGGTAGGATGAGCTATGCTCTTTTTCCTCATTGAGGCAACTAGAGATACACTGTGAACTGAGAACAGGAAAACATGCATAATATATGGATGACTAAGTTACTTTATGGAACTCTAGAAAAGAATTGGAAATTCTAGAAGACCTGGTTTTATTCCAAAAATTTCTCCCCTTAAATGCATCTATAATAGAGTATTGCTCAGCTCTCCTGACCATGTGTGTGTTACACGATGTGTGTGTTATGTGTATGGGATGGACATGTATCTACAAATGTGTGTAGACATATAGCTATGTGCATGTAGAGGCAACAGAATAAGCAGCTCTGGTGTGGTTCCTCAAGTTCCATCGTTTCCATCCATTTTTTTTTTTTTTGAGGAAAAGTCTCTCCCTGACATGGAACTCACCATGTAAGCCAAACTACCTGACTAGTGATCCCCAAGGACTGTCCCGGCCTCTCCATCACAGTTTCACATGCATGTGCTACCATGCCTAGATTGTTAAAGTGTGTTCTGAGGAGAAACCCAGGTCCTCATGCTTGCAATGCAAGCGCTTTGTCGGCTGAGCTATCTCTCTGCAGGCCCTGGTTATTAATTTTTGCATAGCATGCAAGGTAATACGTTTCAGTGTGATGATTTTAGGAATCAATGTCAATATACTTTATCTTTATTTTCTCTCCCACCAACTGCCTTTCCCTGCTCCTCCTATCCCACTTGTCCCCTGGTTACTCCCATAGTCTTCTTTTGCTTTCTTATCCACGTACTCAAATTGTTAGTTTTTTTGCCCTTTCCTTCCCCTATCATCGTTCCCGCCCCTCAAATATTTTCCTTTACAATTTGATGATTTACAGATACACATACTCTTGCATACCTGCACGTGCACACACACTTATACACACACACACACACATTTTAAATTTACATTCCACGTATGAGAGAAAACAGCCGATTTGTCCTTTTGAATCTGGTTTACAGAACTTAACGGTTTCCAGTTCCATCCATTTCCCTATGAAGGTGACCGTTGAACCAAGCTCAGGATGTTTCAGAGGACTAACAGGAATCTGTGAGTAACTGGGCCTGCGGCTCCTACATTTTTCTTTATTAGCTCTTGTAGTCCTTCTTTTGAGTACTCTTTATGCAGCTCATTGGCCTATTTATGGAGTAGATAATTTTTTATTAAAACATACTTACTTCATTTCCTTTCTTTCCTTTACTTCCTCCAACAACTGGGAGGCCTTGGTGTTTAAGTTTTGATGATCTTCCAGGCAGTAGTGGCACACACCTTTAATCCCAGAACTTGGGAGGCAGATACAAGCAGATCTCTATGAGTTCAAGGTCAGCCTGGTGTACAGAGCAACTTCTAGGACAGGCTCCAAAGTTACAAAGAAACCTTAATTCTCCATCTTTTAATTATTTATTTATTTACTCTGTGTGTTTGCATGTGTGCGTGTGTGCCATGACATTCTTATGGGGGTCAGAGAACCACTTGAGAGCATCAATCCACCGTACAGATTCAGAGAATGGAATTCAGATTGTCAGAAATGGCAGTCAGCTTCTTTGCCCACTGAGCATTCATGTAGGTTCTCACCATTAGTATCTGAGTGTAACTAGATTGTAACACCCGATTCTGTGTTACCCTCTCGGTATAGTTCGCATGCCACTGTATCGTATACAAGCCAAGTAAGGGCCTGGAGACAGAAAGAAAACACAAGAGACCTGGGTCATTTGAAAGGAGATCAGACGAATGCTGTTTATTCAATCTTGGGAAGATCCTTATATACCTAGCTGCTGCACAAGGAATTCCCCCCAGGCAGGTGGGAAATTGCCACACCCAAGATGGAGTTAGCAATGCCCTACAGCTAATCACAAGGCAGGACAGAGGGAGCACAGGAACAAACAGGATGTTTTAGCTGGCTGACCAGAAACTGTCCTCATGATGAACCCCAGGAGCAGGGGTAGACCCATAGGCCCTACACTAGATACAGCAATCCTTGTTGGAAACTGCTTGGCTTGTGTTCTTTGTTAAAATTTTATCCCTCTTACTGTTGCTCTTGTATGTGTTAGTGTGGGCACACATGATCGGCACACATGTCATTTCAGGTACATAACATGTTCAGCATCCTTGTGGAGATCAGAGGACAAGTCAGGTTCTCTCCTTTAGGTAGGTTACTGGAATTTAACTAAGGTCATCCGGCCTGTGTGGAAAGTTCCTTTACATGCTGACTCGTCTTGCCTGTCCATTTGTTTACTTCTATAGCCTGAAATAAACTATGTCATACTTTCCTGATGTCTAGTTTGCTGATAAGAGATCTGGTGTGAAGGAGATCATGTCTTTTCCTTTGTAGTGAATTGTAATTTTTCACTTACAGTTTTTAATATTGCGGCCTTGTGTTTTTAATATCTTGATGGTGCTGTCGTAGACAGGTTCCTTGCTGGTTGTGTTTTCTGGGTGCTTCTAAATGCTTCTTTTGCTTGGATATTCACTTTCTCTAGGTTTGGATAATTCTCTGATATAATTTTATTAAATAGATCCTCAGTGCTTTCATATTCTATCTCAACCCTCACCTTCTTCATTTACCTTGTAGATTCTCAGGTTGGGTCTCAAATGTATCCCAGAACGCTTGGAAGTTTTGATCACTCATATTTATTTATTTTTTTTTAATGTAGCTGAATGTATTGTGGCCTGGATCTTGTCTTCGCTCCTTCAAAGGATGTCTTCTGTTTGTGCTTTTCTGTTAATGATGCTTTCGTACTGTGTCTTTTAGCAGATTTATCGACTTTCATTTTTAGCATTTCTGGTTTGGGGGTTTGTTGTTGTTTCTTTGTTTTCATAATTTCAGTTTCCTTGATGAATATTTCTCAATGACTTTTTTCATTTACATAATGGTTTATCTTTTCATCAACTTTGATTGTCTTTTCTCATCTAGGTACCAATGTGATTTTCTTACTTCATTCATCTGCTCATTTGAATACTCTATGTGATTGGTCATGGATCCTCTTTACAAGTAGGATCCTCAGTGTTTTTCTAGTATTTCAGTTAAGACATTATCTTTTTTTAATTAATTAATTAATTTATTTATTAAAGATTTCTGCCTCCTCCCTGCCACCGCCTCCCATGTCCCTCCCCCTCCCCCGATCTAGTCCCCCTCCCTCATCAACACCTCTCTCTACTTTCTTAAAGAAACAATTCAGTTCAGTTAGCTCATCAGAACATGACTTACTCTCGAGCTATTAATTTCCCTTCACCATGTCTAAAAGCTTCAAATTCCTATGACACAAACTTATCGAAAGCAAATTTATCCCCAGCATTTAAAGACTGACCTAAAATTAGACATTTGTGATAGTCTGAATTAGAATGACCCCATGTGTCCATATATTTGAATGCCTAGAGTCCTGGGAATGGAACCCCTTGAAAGTGTTAGAAGAATTAAGAGGTTGTGGTCTTGGAAGAAGTGAGTCATGGTTGGTGGGCTTTGAAGTTTCAAAAGCCAGACCCAGTTTTTCTTTCTGCCTGCAGATTAGGATGCTCTCAACCACTTCTCCCGTGCAATGTGTGCTGCAATGCTCCCCAACATGATGATAATGGACTATCTCTGAAACTGTAAGCAAGCCCCCAACTAAATACTTTCTTTTATAAGGGTTGCCTTGGTTATGGTATCTTTGCACAGCAATAGAACAATAACTAATAAAGAAGTTGACCAGAAGTGAACCAAAAAAGCAGTCAAGCCAAGTCAAGAGCTCAGTGAGGTCTTCTGCAGGAGCTTGCTGAATAAAATTGCTGAGAGCAGTGCAGACAATGGAGGCTCCAGTTGGGGAGTTTCAGAGTGAAGCAAGGACTCTACTGGGCCATTTGTAAGAAGAATCTGTGATGCCTGTCCAGCCAGAAATGAAAAATCAGCTGTGATTAACAAGAGATTAGAACCACTGAAGCAAAACCTTTGCTTTGCTGGGAAAGTGGGCACTGGTCAACAGGGGCTGAAGAATCAGCTATGATAAAAATAAAAATAAAAAGCAGCATCACTGAGGTGAAATCTTCGGTCTGCCCCAAGACCGTATGTCTTTTTTTTTAATATATATATTTATTTATTTATTAAAGATTTCTGTCTCTTCCCCACCGCCGCCTCCCCTTTCCCTCCCCCTCCCCCAATCAAGTCCCCCTCCCTCATCAGCCCAAAGAGCAATCAGGGTTCCCTGCCCTGTGGGAAGTCCAAGGACCACCCACCTCCATCCAGGTCTAGTAAGGTGAGCATCCAAACTGCCTAGGCTCCCACAAAGCCAATACGTGCAGTAGGATCAAAAACCCATTGCCATTGTTCTTGAGGTCTCAGTAGTCCTCATTGTCCGCTATGTTCAGCGAGACCGGTTTTAACCCAGGCTTTTTCAGACCCAGGCCAGCTGGCCTTGGTGAGTTCCCGATAGAACATCCCCATTGTCTCAGTGTGTGGGTGCACCGCTCGCGGTCCTGAGTTCCTTGCTCGTGGTTTCTCTCCTTCTGCTTCTGCTTTGGACCTTGAGATTTCAGTCGGGTGCTCCAATGTGGGTCTCTGTCTCTGTCTCCTTACATCGCCTGATGAAGGTTAATATTCAGGAGGATGCCTATATGTTTTTCTTTGGGTTCTTCTTCTTATTTAGCTTCTCTAAGAACCCAAATTACAGGCTCAATGTCCTTTATTTATGGCTAGAAACCAAATATGAGTGAGTACATCCCATGTTCCTCTTTTTGGATCTGGCTTACCTCACTCAGGATAGTGTTTTCTATTTCCATCCATTTGCTTGCAAACTTCAAGAAGTCCTTGTTTTTTACTGCTGAGTAGTACTCTAATATGTATATATTCCATACTTTCTTCATCCATTCTTCAATTGAAGGGCATCTAGGTTGTTTCCAAATTCTGGCTATTACAAACAATGCTGCTATGAACATAGTAGAGCATATACTTTTGTTGTATGATAAGGCCTCTCTTGGATATATTCCCAAGAGTGGTATTGCTGGGTCCATGGGTAGGTTGATCCCAAATTTCCTGAGAAACCTCCACACTGCTTTCCAAAGTGGTTGCACAAGTTTGCATTCCCACCAGCAATGGATGAGTGTACCCCTTTCTCCACAACCTCTCCAGCAAAGGCTATCATTGGTGTTTTTGATTTAGCCATTCTGACAGGTGTAAGATGGTATCTTAAAGTTGTCTTGATTTGCATTTCCCTGATCGCTAAGGAAGTTGAGCATGACCTTAGGTGTCTTTTGGCCATTTGAACTTCTTCTGTTGAGAGATCTCTGTTCAGCTCAGTGCCCCATTTTATAATTGGGTTGATTAGCCTTTTACGGTCTAGTTTCTTGAGTTCTTTATATATTTTGGAGATCAGACCTTTGTCAGTTGCGGGGTTGGTGAAGATCTTCTCTCAGTCAGTGGGTTGCCTTTCTGTCTTAGCGACAGTGTCCTTTGCTTTACAGAAGCTTCTCAGTCTCAGGAGGTCCCATTTATTCAATGAGGCCCTTACTGTCTGTGCTGCTGGGGTTATACATAGGAAGTGGTCTCCTGTGCCCATCTGTTGTAGGGTACTTCCCACTTTCTCTTCTATCAGGTTCAGTGTGTTCAGATTGATATTGAGGTCTTTAATCCACTTGGACTTGAGTTTTGTGCATGGTGATATATATGGATCTATTTTCATTCTTCTACAGATTGACATCCAGTTTTGCCAGCACAATTTGTTGAAGATGCTCTCTTTTTTCCATTGTATACTTTTAGCTCCTTTATCGAAAATCAGGTGCTCATAGGTTTGTGGGTTAAAGTCAGGGTCTTCTATTCGATTCCATTGGTCGACTTCTCTGTTTTTATGCCAATACCAAGCTGTTTTCACTATTGTAGCTCTGTAATAGAGTTTGAAGTCAGGGATGGTAATGCCTCCAGACGTTCCTTTATTGTATAAGATTGTTTTGGCTATCCTGGGTTTTTTGTTTTTCCATATAAAGTTGATTATTGTCTTCTCCAGATCTGTGAAGAATTTTGATGGGATTTTGATGGGGATTGCATTGAATCTATAGATTGCTTTTGGTAGAATTGCCATTTTTACTATGTTGATCCTCCCAATCCAAGAGCAAGGGAGATCCTTCCATTTTCTGGTATCCTCTTCTATTTCTTTCTTCAAAGACTTAAAGTTCTTGTCATATAGATCTTTCACTTCCTTGGTCAGGGTTACCCCAAGATATTTTATGCTCTTTGTGGCGAAAGACCGTATGTCTTTAAAGAGAAAACTTTTAAAGTGTTTGAATATATAAGGCTGTAAGAAGTTTTAAGTTTGTAAAATGTTTTATATTGTGATGTCTTTTTTAATGTGTGGTCTTGGGGATGACCAAAGGTTGTGCCTTGGCAGTGATGTGTTTGTGTGTCAAGTTGGCAAAGGTTCAGTAGTGCTGGCTAGTTTCATGTCAACTCAACACAAGCTAGAGTTGTCAGAGACGAGGGAACCCCAACTAAGAAAATGTCACCCTAAAACTGGGCTGTAGGTAAGCATATAGGGCATTTTCTTAATTAGTGATTAAGGGAATTGATGGGGGAAGGTCCAATCTATTGTGGGTGGGGTCATCTAAGGAATGGCAGTCTAAGAAATGAAGCTGAGCAAGCTACAGGGAAGAGGTCAGTAAGCAACACTCCTCCCAAGGCCTCTGCCTCAGCTCCTGCCTCCAAGTTCCTGCCTTGTTTGACTTCCTGTCCTGACTTCCTTCAGTGATAAACAATGATATGGAAGGATAAGGCAAACACACCCTTTCTTCCACACTTGCTTTCAGTCATAGCCTTTCATCACTCTAACAGGAAGTAACCCTAACTAAGACAAAAGTTGGTCCCAGACACTAGGGTATTACTGTGACATCTCTGACCATGTTGTTTGTCTCAGGACAATGGACGGTTAGGGACTTTGGGTAAAAAAGTGATTGGATGCTTTAAGTGAGGCTTAATCGGCTATCCTAGAAGGAGCATGGAAGCTAGCCCTGAGGACTGTTTGAACTCTGGAGACCCAGATTAAGAAGTTTTGAAGGGAAAGGATATTAGAGAGAAACCTAGGGATCATTCTTGTAGTATTTTGGCAAAGAACGTGACTGGGTTTTTTTTGCCCTTGTCTTTAAAAATCTGCCTGAGGATAAATTGAAGCATTTGGCTTCATGGCATTGGCACCTCTGACTATAAGAAAGCCTAGTATTGACTATGACTGTGTTGTGTGACAACTAGCCACTCTTATGAAGGTCTATAATGAGACGGAGCAAGCTGAGCAAGAAATAATTCCAATTATACAGTTTGAAGGAAAAAGGAGCACTAGGAAATATAATATTTCAGCCAAGTCCAGTGTTCAAGGAAGTAAGAAGATTAAAGAAAAGCCCAATGTTAAATGGAATAAAGGGAGTGGTGACCTCAAGCCAAGACCCCACCCAGCTAAGCTTCCATCTTAAAAGACATAAGAAAAAGCTTAAGCAGTGAAGAAAACCATCAGAAACAGAAAGCTGATGCAAAGGCAACTGAAAGAGGGGGCCATGGTCCAGCCCCATCAAGCAGTAGTGCTTGGCAGTTTGGGCCACTTGGTTCTGGCGTTAGAGTCAAGGATATAAGAAGGGGTTGTGAAATCTCCCTCTAAGGAAAGCAGCTGAGGCCAGGCATGTGTCAGGGGTGTGCTTGGATGGAAGCCATTATTTATGCTTTCTCTTACAGGAGCTGCCTTGGTCATGGTGTCTCTTCACGGCAAGAGAATAGTGATGAAGACAGCATCCCAATCTTCTAATCTGTCTTTTAAGATGCTACAGGGACTGGGGAAATACTCATTTCCACCACTGCAGAAAGCAGTGCATCCTACTGTTATTTATTAAGAGGTTATTTTGACAACCTACTGTAGGAAATCCACTGGGAAAGACTGAAGATGGAGACTTAATTCCAATTCAGATTAAACCTACTTATTTTTACTGCTAGCAAAAGGGCAGCAGCCTTAGAGCCAATCAGCATGCTGTGCCAAAAGGAAAAGAAGGTGGATATATTTAAGGTGTACAACGCAATCAATGTCTATGGAATCCATAGCTGGCAAGAAAATTGCCTTACTCCCTTCTGTTCTCTTTCCTGTTGTATAGTAATAAAAAGACCAGTCAACCCAGACCCAGTGATAAGGGAATTTACAAAAGGAGAAAGCAAATGGTTAAATCCCTCACAGCAGGAACACCATTATCCTATTTTTATCTCTCTACAGGCCACTAGGATCTATCTCACAGACATTCCAGAGCAAAGTCAATGGCCCTAAGGAATGGCTAAGTTTCCTTGGCCATCACAGGGGAATTATGTGTGAATTATTACATATCTTGACTGGGATAGAGCAGGCAGTAACACAGTGCCATCGGGCTAGGACTAGCTGTCAGGTCCCCACACTATAAGCTACCCTGATGAAATTTTCAGAAGTCCGTTATACAGAGAACCATTAATCTGAGTTAAATTGATTGGATCTCCTATCTAAAAAACTTAGTAATTGTTGTCAGCAATTATGATGTAGCAGAGCCAACATCATCATGAGGTGTTTTGTATTTAAGAACAATGTTCAGAAGAAGTTGGACAGCATAGCAGATGAAGTAACAATATGCAGGAGGGGTACAGTAGGGAATTAGTTTATTTTTCTTACAAGCAAAATGTTTTATTAGGATAATATTTTTGCGTATGGAAAGTTTCTAAGATAATCAACGTCAAATATGTTGACTTTTGAAATTACCGTTGAAGACAAATGAAATCATTTCCAATTTATCTGTTTCTAAATGTATGTCCTATTTTATAGTTAAAGTCAAGGTTGAATAATTTTCTCAGATTCAAATAGTGCACCGAGGGCAGAATGAGCCTAACCCAGGTCTTTACAGAACAGAAGTTAGCAGTTAGAACTCCCACAGGAAAACATTATTCACCATTTCTGCAAAGCTCCCTCCTTGTCTCCAAAGCCATGTAATGGAGAAGAGCCCATGAAGAATGATGGGGGTTAAGAACTTCTATTTTACACAAGATGAGCAATTGCTTCAGATCTTATGAAATTTAATAAATAGAACGTATTTGCATGGAAAGAAAAACAATGATGATGACAGCCCTGCTCTATGATTTGCTCTTAATGGCTCATAATGTTTTCTGGCAGCAGACTTCCTAAACTTGCAGAAGAAGCCCTTTGAAAAATAACAAGATCATCTCCGAATGCCAAAGACATCTATTTTGTTTTAATTTGGGTGCTTTTCGGTGTGAATTAGTACTTTATAATTCTCAAAGAAGCTGGTTCGTAAGGGTTTGATACAAATCAACGGGAAAAAATGAAGTTTTATGTTTAATTCTTTGCTCATTAGAAACTATGATAAAGAAGTATTGTACCTTCCTATGTAAATAACCAACAGTTAATCACTTAGGTAATTGGCAGAATTAGAAGTTTCCAGTTCTTCTCTTTGAACTTTAGACAATAATGAACAGCTATCATTATCCAACAGCAATCCAGAGGCATTGGAAAATAATATTTAGAATGAAATTCTTTAAATAAATTGTCCTTGATTCCCAAGTGTGAGAATAAGTGGGTCTCTGCATCTATATTTATCTCTTGTGCCTTTTCTTGGGCTCTTTTTCTTCTCTTTGTTTGTCTTGTCTGATTTCATTGTGGTAGTTTTTTGTTTTATCTTATCTTATTTTATTTTATTATTATCCCTTAGGAGCCCGTTTGATTTATAATGAGGAACAGAAAGAGGGTGGATACAAATGAGAAAGGAGGTGGAGAGAAACTGGGAATAGCAGAGGAAGAGAAACCATAAGCATGACAAATTACATGAGAAAAATTCTATTTTGAATAAAAGGAAAAATTTTAAGAAGAAAAAAAAGAAATACTGCAGTTAGCAGAGCTGGGAGAAAAGAATTTAGTTGTAATTTAAAAAAGACAAAAGTCACCACATATATATGTACAAAAATAATACACTCTGCCTTTAAAATTCTTTTCCCAATAAAAGATTGCGTACAGAGGAAAAAATAAATTGCCCCTGTAAAATTATTATAAACACATTTGCTTTCCATTCTGAATGCAGCCTAGCATCATTAAACTAGCAGAATCAAATGTTGTTTTGGCCTGTTTTTGTTACACATTCTTTAGGCTTTATTAAGAAAATATTGGCACAGTCAAGGGTAAATGGCATGTTTCTGTTCTTTTTGAGAGTTTACAGGGACTTGCTTGCTATGTAGGGGTCAGTCATTTATTAATCAACTACAAAAAATAGTAGATCCTCCAAAGCCATGATTATGTAAACTGGTCTGTTTCTGA
The DNA here is from genome assembly GCA_025134845.1 of Neodon shergylaensis. Taxonomy (NCBI): domain Eukaryota; kingdom Metazoa; phylum Chordata; class Mammalia; order Rodentia; family Cricetidae; genus Neodon; species Neodon shergylaensis. Next base: position 6,890,483 of record JABTXL010001887.1, read on the forward strand.
GGACCTAATCATTCTACCTGCACTATTTGTTTAATTTTCAACCTTACTAAATGCTTAGAAAACAAAATTAAACAGACCAAAGTTCTTATTTTGAACAGTTTAAGAGGAAGACAGACATATAAATAAATCCCTTTGCAGGAATGTCATGAATAAATCTGAAAACACAAAAACACAGATCTCACCTCAGTGTCTTTGGAGGCAGTGGAGAATTTACTTATTAACACAACATTAAGAAGGTCAAGAAATACCATATATATGTCAGTGATCCTTTCTGCCACCAGAGACCATGTGGGTGTCAATGGTCCTCTGAAGGAAACCACATGGAAGTCCAGGATCCATGCTGCTGCCAACTGCTATGGGTAGGGAATCTTCTTTTGCAGTGGTATCGATGACTTGCAGACGCATAATTGAGAATGAGAAACTTTGAAGGCTTCTGTGACACCTGCACCTCTAATGTGGCATACCCCCGTATGCTGTGAATATGTTTTATTACTATTGGTTAATAAAGAAACTGCTTTGGCCTATGGCAGGGCAAAATATAGAAGCAGAAAACTCAAACAGAGAAAGAGGAAGAAAAAAGGTAGAGTCAGGCAGATGCCACATAGCTGCCAAAGAAGATAGATGCCAGAAACTTACCAGTAAGCCACAGCCTCATAGCTATACACAGATTAATAGAAATGGGTTAATTTAAGATATAAGAGCTAGCTAGGAATATAATAGCTAAGCCGTTGGCCAAGCAGTGTTGCAATTAATATAGTTTCTGTGTGATTATTTGGGTCTGGGTGGCTAGGAAACCAAAGTGCAGTCTCAGTTAACAGACTTTCAAAGAAGTAATAGTCCAGGCAGGAAGCTATTGAAGAGAGTCCTTAAACATTGTAATAAAGATGCTGAAGCATGGTACTTCACAGTTGAGGTCTTCTCTTAGAGGACTCAGTTTAAGGGGCTGGCCATTGGGAGTTTGACTGTGCTCCAATGAGTATATGGGCAACACAAATTGGACCTGATGTATTCTTCCTTTTTCTTTTCTTGTTTTTGGTGGGGGAAGTCACAAGGGTGGGCAGGTAGATCTGGTAGGAATGGGAAGTCAGTGTGATGGGGAGTGCATGGCATGAAAATCCCAAATAATTATAAAAATGTTATGTTCCAGAAAGAACAATAACCTGAGAAATGGGAAAACATGAATTTAGTTTGAAAAAGGCAACTAGAGAAATGGCTGTGGCAGTTGGGAAGAAGTAATAAAAATGAACACTGAGTTCCTATAGCAAGACAGACATGTGTTAACTCATTTAATACATCTCATATCCTGTTATCTCATCTAATCCTTGTTTTAAATGAGTGTCATTGAAGCGTGGTTAAGTCATCTACTTGGTATCACCTGGCCAGATAGTAGAGGAAATAGAATAAGATTTTCCTTATCTCCAACCTAGTTACTAATAAGATCAATATTCGTTATCAAAACACTGCTGCAGTTTTGTCTTCAAAATGACATCTACTATGTGTGAAATAGAACCCCAAGACTTGCAGGGAATTTTCTTTAGAAACAGATGGTGAGAGTCTAATTCTCCTTGCCTCCACCTGCCAAGGGACACTATTAGCTTCTCACCTCTAACACAGGACAAAGAGATTCGAGGATATAACTAAAAGAACTATGGGTAACTTTTCCAATAATTGGGATAGTGGTCATTTAATAAAAAAATAAAAAAGGAAGAAACAAAAAGGAAGAAATAAAAAGGAAAGAAAATATGGATCGATCCCAGGTTTGGTGGAGGAAAAAGGTTATTATAGATATATGGGAGAGCATAGTCAGATGCAGGGACATTTGAGATAGTCATAGTCAGACTGAACTGCTGAAATATCAGAAAGACAAAGGAGAAAACCACAGCCAATTCTTTTTTTTTTTTTTTTTTTTGGTTTTTCAAGACAGGGTTTCTCTGTGGCTTTGGAGCCTGTCCTGAAACTAGCTCTTGTAGACCAGACTGGTCTCGAACTCACAGAGATCCGCCTGCCTCTGCCTCCCGAGTGCTGGGATTAAAGGCGTGTGCCACCACCGCCCGGCCCACAGCCAATTCTTATCTTGCTAACTTCTCAGATGAAAAAACTTTCAGCTCCTGTCTTCTCCCACCTTATATTCCTTTCTCCAAACAGTCATATCACTTCCTGTCTGTCTGTACAGACCTGCAGACTTCTATGGTTAGCTATTGGTTAGCTATGTCCTCTGTCTTCAGAGAAACTTTACTTGTTAGAGCACGAACAAAATATCACATTTCCCCTTTTTTGTCTAAAATAAAAAAGGTTATAACTAATATAAGAAAATCTATATACAATAAGTACTATAACTATATACAATATACATAGGCAATAAATACATCAATAATGGCTAGTCCATTATCAATTGACAGATTCAGAGAAAATACTCCATATCTATTCTTTCTTGGTGAGTCCAAAAGGTTATACTTAATTCACTTTCTAATCTAACTTGCATTATCAAAACTATTTTTGTATGTCTCTCAATCTTATATACTTTACAACTCTTTAGTGAATTACTTTTCTGAATCTGGTAACAAGGAAAACTATAACTACAAAGTCCATCGGAGACCTGAGAAGGGAATAATACTACCTGAGTAATAGGAGGTTCAAGCAAGAGCCTTCCAAAAATTGTGAGAATTGACAGAAACAGCTGACTGCCTGGACAGTCATCCAAAGTTCCTTTGCAACATTGGAGAATTTCTCTTTGGCCGACAGGCCTAGAATATCTGACAGACTTTTCTGGGAAGCAGTATATTCGAAACAGCTGCCCTACCTTGTCTTGGCAGTTATTTCTTTTGTATCCTGCTTGTTCAATTTAGACAGCATGTTATCAGCAGTCAAGGCAAGGGCACTTTCTTTCCCAGTGGCTAATGTTTACCACAAAGAAAGCAAACTCCAAATGGAATTTCTTTGGTGCACATCTTCTCTGAAGTAGATTGGTGTTGCCAGCAGCAGACATGCCTCATTGTAATTAAAAGAAAGGAAACCTATGTTATTAAAACATCTTAAATGCCATATTATGTAGATCTCTGAAGTGTTTGAAGATGACCTATCTAAAATATATCTCTGTTTGACCTTAAAAACATGACCACAAGTGACTAATTACTAACCTGCATTTCCTTATTCTCCTAAATAGTTGTCAGTAATAACTTTCAAGGACTAGAAATTTGCATTACATTCTTAAATGAACTGTATAGGTACAATTCCTTGAACAGGATTAGAAATGTATGTACAGAATGATCTAACAAAATTAATCTCAAACTTTTATTAATATACAAAGATCCAGATCAATATACAATATTTTAAACTAATATTTGCTTTTTGGTTTAAAATTAGGTCCAGTAATCTACCTTTTTATTTTATTTTTATATCCCTGCTATTTCTTTTCAAAGTAGATTCAATAACCTACCCTTATATACTATCATAACTATATCTCCTTTTTTTCTTTTCCAAATAAGATCTCTGAATCTAATCTCCTTTGTTTAGCTTTTTTCCTGACCATTACCAATAAGAACTTGTAAACAACCACCCTAAGCAATAATAAATATCCACTACTTACTGAATTACCAAAAACCACACATTCCAACTCTTGGGAATGTAGGCGATGTGTTCTTAAAATTACTCCCTGCTGTCTGGAAGTGACAGCATCTGTAGCAGATCCTGAAAAGAAAATTTTTTTAATTGTCAAATTCTGGAAGAGGTAACTGTATCATTTGTTGTCCAGTCTCAGTGTAATGGGAAGTGCAGGACTTGTTTCAAGTCCTGGACAGAGTAGTCTGTGAGGCTGGATCATCTCAGCTAGCCATCATGAAACTGTCCTGAGCAGTTTGTAGTTCAAAGCTGATCTTTAGGTGCTATTTTTCAGTTTAGTGGTGTAATCAGTCCTGGTGCAATTGTCACTGTGGGGCCCCATCATCCTTTTAGAGACTTCAAAGGACACTGTTAGGCATGGTCATGGTTCACTGCAGAAAACTTAAACATTTTTGGTGTCATATGCAACAGATCTCAAAGAGGTTAAAGGATCAGACTTTGTTATTTATTCTTAAAAATTAATTCCTATTTACCTAGAGACTCAAACCTAAAATCATATACAAAAAGCTAGAGGAAGCCTTTTTCTAGAGTTAGTTAGTACTTCATATGACCATTAATATCATGACAAAAAGGTAACATATATGTGTGTATATATATATATAATTTGTGTGTGTATTGACCTTATAAATTTTGAGAAAATATTTATACCTTAAGAAAAGCTGTTAAAGGGCTGGAGGGATGGCTCAGCGGTTAAGAGCATTGCCTGCTCTTCCAAAGGTCCTGAGTTCATTTCCCAGCAACCACATGGTGGCTCACAACCATCTGTAAAATGAGGTTTGGTGCCCTCTTCTGGCCTGCAGGCATACACACAGACAGAACATTGTATATATAATAAATAAATAAATAAATAAATAAATAAATAAATAAATAAATATAAACAAATAAATAAAAAAATATTAAAAAAAAGAAAAGAAAAAGAAAAGCTGTTAAAGAGTCAAAATAAAACCAAAAGATTATGAGATTAATAGCAATAAAATAGTTCCTTAATTTTGGTTTTCCTTTTGTTCCATATCAGGTGGCCCTTCTGATATAAGACAGAAATTTTTTATTTTAATTTAACAAGCATGTTTGAGTTTAAAGAAGGAGAAATCCACACTCCAACTCCAAAGTCAACTTTAATTTTTTTAATTAATTAATTAATTTATTTATTAAAGATTTCTGTCTCTTTCCCGCCACCACCTCCCATTTCCCTCCCCCTTCCCCAATCAAGTCCCCCTCCCTCGTCAGCCCAAAGAGCAATCAGGGTTCCCTGCCCTGTGGGAAGTCCAAGGACCACCCACCTCCATCCAGGTCTAGTAAGGTGAGCATCCAAACTGCCTAGGCTACCACAAAGCCAGTATGTGCAGTTGAATCAAAAACCCATTGCCATTGTTCTTGAGTTCTCAGTAGTCCTCATTGTCCGCTATGTTCAGCGAGTCCGGTTTTATCCCAGGGTTTTTCAGACCCAGGCCAGCTGGCCTTGCTGAGTTCCCAATAGAACATCCCCATTGTCTCAGTGTGTGGGTGCATATAATTCTGACTTTTGCACAGAGCCATATGGGTTTTGAGCCACGCTACTTATATTTTCTTATTTCTAACCTGTCTTTCCTAATTTTTTTTGCATCAGTATAGAATGTAGGAGCTCCAGATATTGGTGTTTCCCATATAATGAGAGGAAGGATTCAGTTAGTTTTCTTTATAAATTTAATTCTTTTGTTTTAGGATATTTGTTGTTAATTTCTCCCCCAAAAAAATAGTGTAAATTTTTTGCCAAGGTTCCCTTTCTGCCCATAAGTTGTCAATTTCATCTGGTACTATAATTTCTGCTAAATCTATTCCTTCTTATTGACAGTCTCAATTTTTCTTTTAGAATCAACTCAGAGACATTTCCCAGATATTTTTTAAAATATTTTACTCTGTTTATGAGGTACAAAGATCCATCCTATGATCATATCATCCCTCTGCATTAATATTACTATAGGAGAATGCTTAAAGAGCAAAATAACAGACAGGCAATCAGGTTTTGGATCCAAATGATCCACATGTACATCTTATAATTTTTTTCCCAACAAAGTCAATTCTCTCTCAGCTTAAGCTGACAATTTCCTTGGACTATTTAAGTCTTTGTCACTGTCTAAAGTTTTGAACAAATTGTTCTGTTTATCATTTTTTTACCCCAGTAGTAGACTGTAGATAGGAAATGTCTTATAGCAATCTTTGAAAGTCATTAATAGTCTGCCATCAAGGGCTAGAGAGATGGCACAGTGGTTAAGAGTACTGGCTGCTCTTCTCGAGGTCCTGAGTTCAGTTCCCAGCACCCACATGGTAGCTCACAACCATCTGTAATGCAATCTGATGCCCTCTTCTGGTGTGCATGAGGACAGAGTACTCATGTACTTAAAATACATAAATAAATTTTAAAAAAGAAAAAAAGAGTTTGTAATCAATCTCCTAATTTGTACCTTGGGGGGGGGGCTAATATTTTGTAGAACTATTGTATATCCTAAATAATTAATAGAATCTCCTCTTTGTATTTTTTCAATAGCAATTTGTAATCCCTAACAATGCAAAATTTTCTTTACTTCTTCAAACAGTTTTTCTAAAGTATCTACATTTAAACCAACTAGTAAAATATTGTTCATGTAATGGTAAACTCTAGATTGAAAAAACTGTTTACATATCATTTCTAATGAATGATGTACAAGTTATTGGCACAAAGTGGGGCTATATAATATTCCGTGTGTGAGAATCGTCCATTGATACCTCTTAACAGGCTGAGAATTATTATAAGTAGGCACTATGAAGGCAAATTTTTCTCTGTCTTTTTCTTGTAAAGGTAAAGTGAAAAAACAATATTGTTTTTTTTAAAAAAGGATAACTCTCTTTTTGAAAAAAGATTTATTTTTTTATTATGTATTCAGTGTTCTGCCTGCATGTATACCTGCATGACAGAAGAGGGCATCAGATCTCACTATAGATGGTTGTGAGCCACCATCTGGTTGCTAGGAATTGAACTCAGGACCTCTAGAAGAGAAGCCAGTGTTCTTGGACTCTGAGCCATCTCTCTGGTTCAACAATCTTTTAAATCAGTAATTATAAGAAGTCATCCTTTAGGTAACAAAGAAGACAAAGGAATTCCAGGCTGTAGAGAAATGATTGGCTGAGTCACCTTCTTAACAGTTAGATCTGCTACCAGATTAATTTTTAATAACAATTATAGGAGAATTCCAATGGCTGGTTAATTCTTTAATATGCTGAGCATTTCTACGGCCTGTAGTTTCTTTGTTGTTAAAGGCCATTGCTCAGCTCATACAGGTTTGTCGGTCAACTGTTTTAAAGGCAGGGCTGCTGGTTCCCTTGAAAGATCAGTAGCTGTTGTGCCCTATTCTTGTACAACCTGAATGGTCGGTGACTATTCTTTCTAACACCGTCTAATATTTTTCTCAGAAACATACACTAATTTATGGTTTGTTTCTAATATTGGGGGAATGCTAATTTGAGTATTCCATTGTTATACCAAATCATGTCCCCACAAATTTATTGCTATATTAGCCACAAATGACTTTAATTTTCATCTCTGTCCTTCTAGCCCTATACCTTTGACTCATGTCATGCTCTGTTTTACCTGAGATAGAGTTCTAATCCCTAAAAGCTGAACATTTACCTCCAGAACAGGCCAATTTGGATATCGAGATTCTGGTGCAATTATTGCTACATCTGCATCTATATCAAGATTTTCTGTGATGCTATTTATTTGTATTTTTAATTTTGGTCTTTGTTCATTCATAGAAGTTTTCCAAAATATTTGCTTTACAGTTTTTCCTGGATTTTGTGCTTTCTCCTCTATAGTGTTCCTTACCATCCAGAGCAGTACATTTTCTAACAACAGGCATTAGGTTCTCCAATTGCTCTGGAAGGAGTTTCCTCCACAGTGACAGGAAATGATGGAACCGAATTTGGCATGGAGCTTCCAAGAGGCCCCTTAAAGTGTTTCCTGTCAACAAATGGTTTTCTTGACTGTCTACTATACACCTACAGTAATGAAAAAAGCCTGGTATTGGCATAAAAACAGACAAGAGGACCAATGGAATTGAATCAAAGACAAGAATATCAATTCATACGCCTACGAACACCTGATTTTTGACAAAGAAGCTAAAAATACAAAATGGAGAAAAGAAAGCATATTTAGCAAATGGTGCAGGTATATCTGAATATCAACACATAGAAGAATGCAAATAGATAGACTTTCTTTAAACATCAGCATAATCATCCTATTTAAGAAGTTAATCTTGAGAGATTCCAATACCTCTATCCCTACTTGTTATTCAATGGTCTTAGCTTCCTCTTTCCAGCAGGTCCTCCACTGTAATTGAGGACCAGACTCCAATACTTCTGTAACCAAGTCTCTCCAGTCTTTAAGGATAATTCTTTTATATGTTGACCACTAGTTTAACATCTGCTTTACAAAAGGTAAATACAGGCCATAGGAGACAATTGCTTCCTTAAATCTCCTTAAATCTAACATTTCCACAGGAGCCCTACAGCCTTGGGGACATCTACTATTTTGTAATTCCTGTAAGGTTACTGGATAAATTAAAGCTGATTGTTTGAAAACTTTAGGCTGTTCCTCTCTAACATTAATGTGCAATGCTGAGATTGGTTCCTCTTTAAATTCCTGTCTGGGTTCTGAGTATCTCTATGATCTGTTTTAATAAATTTTTCTGAAACTTGTATCTTAGCACTCATATTAACTGGTTTTTTTTTTAGTGATAAATCAAAAATAATAAAACTGATGTTTATAATTGACTTTATATAAATCACATTTAAATTAGTTATTTTCTTAATCATTCCATTTTCAAACTGCTCAGTGTATTATCATACAGAGACCTAAATCTCTCATTTGTAATGTTTCCCATTTTTTAATATAGGAAAAAAACTCTTTTAACTAATTCCTCCCTTTAATAATTCCCAATTTTCTCACCAAATCTGCGAACAATAATGGTGAAATGTGAGGTGTAGCATGGTCTCAGTGGACAACAGTCGGAGAATAGCCTGACCGAGGACAGCTGCAGCTGCTAGCGTGTAGCCATGAGCCGAGAGTGGCATTCCAGGGAGAGTAGGCCCTAGGGGAAGCCAACAACCCATTGGGTAGAGGGAGCCAGCAATCTGAAAAAAAAAATACATAGAAGCATGTGTAGGGGGAGTCTCGGGAGGGTAAGTCTTCTGGCATTTGGAGCCCAGGTACTTCTGGGGTATGGATGGCAGCTGAAGACTGTTGTAGAGAGAATACAACAGGAAAATCCTAAACTCGTTCAGTGGCTTGGTGAAAAAAGAGAAGAAATCCTAGCTGGTGGTGACTCCGGTGGAAGTCCCCACGTGCAGGGCTGGCATGTGCCAGTGGCTGCAAAACCACAGGCAAGCAGCTTTTTCATGAATTTGTACCTTAAAGTTGGGCACCATTGTTGCATGAGTTCTAATTGGTCCTAATACTAAAAACCCGGAGCCAGATATCAGGGTAAATGCTGAAGGATCAGAGAGACAAAAGAGCAAGCCACAGCCAACTCTTATACACTCTTACCTTGCTTACTCCTCAGCTGGAAAAAAAAAAAAAGACAGAGTTTCTGTCTCATCCTGCCTTAGATTCTTATCTCCATATCACTTCCTGTCTATACGGACTTCCAGACCTCTATTGTTAACCAGTGCCTAGCTCCACCCTCTTATCTTCAGGTAAGTTTTATTTGTTACAGAACAAACTAAATATATAACCACACTGGCCCATGTGGAAGAAGGGGAAGAAAATGGAAAGGGGAGGAAGGAGAATCAGGTGCAGCAGCCAGGAGGCTAAAGGTCCAAGAGGGAAGTGTAACCAAAACATTGGGATTATATGGGGACAAGCCTCTGGGAGAAGGCAACCCATCTTCTGGACTGGAGAGTTCAGGCTAGAGAGTGGTACACAATATTCTTTGATCCTCAACCTGTAACAGGTAGGAACTGAGGGATGCTGGGAGAACCCAGCAGCCAGGTCTGTTTTGGTACGTTAAAAAAGGCACCTCAACCTTTCGTCCCAGGCAGGAAATTTAACAGACATCCTGTTCTTCCCTACCTGAGTTAGTGTTTTTTAAGCTGGAAAATCAAAACAGGACAATCAAGAGACAGTGTCTGCATCAGATTCCAAACTTTCACTCCAGTTAAGGGTGCTTGTGCTTTTTAAGGGCCTGTTGAAGATGATGAGAGAAAATCTAAACAAGTTTTTTTTTTTGGACTTGTCCGGTAGGGTTGTCTGGAAGGGCAAGAGCTCTTTAAGAGCATCGCCAAGAGAATGGTTGGAATTTTGTCATCTGCTTGCCCACACAAGAGCAGCAACTTCTCTATGGGATTCCTGCAGAGCTGACACCATCCACCAGGCAAGCAGTGGAAGAATTCTTGTCTGTCTTTCTTTATCTGGCCAAACTCCCTTAGAGAGTAGAACCTGAAATACAAGTGAGGGGCTGAAAAGAAAGTAGATGGCAGAAAGGAAAGGTGTTGCCATCGCACCTTGACCCTTTCCCCTCAGTGATGACTAAGATGCAGACATCAACACAAACTTGACCAAGGCAGCAGAGAGCTCGTATCTGAGGATCAAGATTCTGGCTAGTGTCTTAGGATATGATAATTTCTAATTCAGACTGTGTCTTCCTTAGAGCTACTCTTGCTGCAATGAAACATGAAGACCAAAGCAGTTTGGAGAGGAAAGTGTTTGCTTGGCTTATACTATCAGTGTTCATAATCTCCAGAAGTCAGGACGGGAACTCACAAAGGGCTGGGACCTGGAGGCAGGAGCTGATACAGAGGCCAAGGAGGGGTCCTGCCTATTGGCTTGCTCCCCATGGCTTATTCAACCTGCTTTCTTAAAGAAAACAAGACTACCAGCCCAGGGGTTGCATCACTCACAGTGGCCTTGGCCCTCTCCCACCAATCGCTAATTTTAAAAATGTCCTATAGGCTTGCCCACAGCCTGATCTTGTGGAGGAATTTTCTTAATTGAGGCTCCCTCCTCTCAGATGACTTTAGCTTGTGTCAAGTTGACATAAAACTGCCCAGCACAGATTGTCCTCACATGTAAAGTAAATAGAAGATTTTAATCTAAAAGCAATGGGTCTGGGAGGGACTCATCATGGGACGGGGATATTTATTGCCACCAATGAAAGTGTAGCAGACAAGGGGAGGAACGCATGTGGTCACATTAATTATATGTTCTCAAGCTTAACTTTCAAGTTAGACCAGCAAAAGATGAAATCACAGTGTCCAAACCTCTCTATCTCTCAAAACAATCAGACCTCCAGATATTTTGTTGGGTTCCATCACCTGATAGCCTGTGATAATGCCCCATGCTTCTGTAAGTCTGATTTGCCTACATATAAATGATTTAGTGAGGGAACACAGCAGACAGAACTAGGATTAGAGTAATTACAGTTAAGCCTGTGGTCATGAATCTTGTAGTTCAGTTAACAGTGCATCTGCAAAGGGTTATAAACCCTTGTGCTGTTAGTTTTATATGGTTTTCTTTTCTTTTGTTTTTCTTCTTTCCTTTTTTGGGTATGATGCATATGTGGTGCAATGTGTGTGTGTGTGTGTGTGTGGTGTGTGGTTTTCATGTGTTTGAACTCATATATGGGCTTGAATGTCTGAAATCTTCCTCCATTGCCCTTCTACATATTCTCCCATCAGGCACTAACTAGTCTTGACTCTGATTAGCTTCCAAGATCGACCAAAATCAGCTACAAGCAGGGTGGTACGCCTATAGATTCCCCTTTATTCTTTAAGGCCGGGTCTCTGTATTCAAACCTAGAGTTCAGATATCAGGCTGTTCTTACTAGCCAGCTTGCTGTGGTGTTCCCTTCTCAGGCTGGAATAGGTGAACTACCATGCTCCCCAAACATTATATAGTTTCTGGGTATCTGAAACTCCAGTCCTCTTGTTTACATGCAAGTACTGACCACTGAGTCATCTCCCCACCCTGTATTACCACCTGAAAATTAAGTGTTTAGAAATTGTGGTAGATAGTTGATAGAATGGAATAAAACATATGTGTAGTAGAACTTTCTTGGCCCACCAACCCTGAAATAATAACATGGAGACTTCTTATTAATTCTGAAAGCTTGGCCTTTAGCTTAGGCTTATTCCCAACTAGCTCTTATAACTCAAATTAACTCATTTCTATTACTCTACATTCTGCCATATGACTTTTACCTCTCTTCATTTCTATATTTCTGACTCTCTAAGTTCTCACTGGCTTCTCTTGTGTGCCTCAGATTCTTCTCTAGTTTCTCTCTCTCCACGGAAGTCCTGCCTATTTTCTCCTACCTAGTTATTGGCCATTTAGCTCTTTATTTATTTATTTTGTTTTGTTTTATTTTTCGAGATAGAGGTTCTCTGTGTAACAGTCCTAGCTGTTCTGGAACTCATTCTGTAGACCAGGCTGGCCTTGAACTCACAGAGATCTGCCTGCCTTTGCCTCCCTGAGTGCTGGGATTAAATGCATGTACCCACTACTGCTAGGCTTAGCTCTTTATTAAACCAATCAGAAGGTGCTTTTGACAAAGACACATCTTCCACAACACATATGTAATCCTAATATTAAAGAAGTAATGGAAAGGATTACATGGACAATAGAAAACATCACAGAATTTAGAATATCACCCAAAATGCAATAGAATATTATGTAATGTTCACGGCAATATGTGTATATATGTATGTGTGTATGTATGTATGTATGTGTGTGTGTACATGTATGTACATATGTGCATGCTATGGAGTGTGAGGGAAGTAGACCTTAGGAATAATTTCAAAATGTTTGATTTGAGCAATGGGGAGATTGTTGATAAATTTGATAATATGGGAAAGACTTTGAAATTGTAAATAATTGCCAGCAAGATAGTTCAGTTGTTAAAGGTGCTATCCCCAAGTCTAACAATCTGAGTTTGAGCCTCTGAGCCCACATAGTGGGAAGAACTGACTCCCATAGGTTGACCTTACTGTGTATGCCCACGCAAGTATGCATGTACACACATACACACACCACACACACACACACACACACTCATACTCACATGTACACACACACACACACGTGAACTTTAAAAAACATAATGGATTTCACTAGGCAAGGTGGCACATGCCATTAGGAGGCAGAGGCTGGCAGATGGCAGATGTGCATGAGTTCAAGGCCAGCCTGGTCTACAAAGCAGTTTCCCGACAGTCAGTGCTACAACAGAGAAACCCTGTCTTAAAAAAAAAAAACAAAACCAGAGGGGTATCCAGGTGTCCAAGGAGATGTCCCCAGCTTGTTCCTTGAGCAGCTGAAGAGAGGGAGCCTGAAATGGCCCTATACTATAGCCACTCTGATGACTATCTTGCATATCACTATAGAACCTTCATCTGGCGATGGATGGAGATAGAGACAAAGACCCACATTGGAGCACTGGACTGAGCTCCCAAGGTCCAAATGAAGAGCAGAAGGAGAGAGAACATGAGCAAAGAAGTCAGGGTTGCGAGGGGTGTGCCCATCCACTGTGACTGTGGGGCTGATCTATTGGGAACTCACCAAGACCAGCTGGACTGGGACTGGTGGAGCATGTGATCAAACCGGACTCTCTGAATGTGGTTGACATGGAGGGCTGACTGAGAAGCCAAGGACAAAGGAACTGGGTTTTGATTCTACTTTATGTACTGGCTTTGTGGGAACCTAGTCTGTTTGGATCCTCAACTTCCTAGACCTGGATGGAGGTGGGAGGACCTTGGACTTCGCACAGGGCAGGGAACCCTGACTGCTCTTTGGACTGGAGAGGGAGGGGGAGGGGAAGTGGGAGGAGGGTGAGAGAAATGGGAGGAGGGGAGGAGGTGAAAATTTGTAGTAATAATACTAATAATAAAGATGTAAGAAAAAAAAAAAACAAAACCAAACAAACAAAAGGATAGATGAGCTCTAAAGTAAGGACATATGTCTGCATTTCTCTGATGTCCAAGGCCATTAGGTTGGGACTGCCTCACAGGTCTGGTTTTGCTTTTGCAAGCGTGTTCCAGCTGTGTTTTGTATTTAAACCACTGTCTTCAAATCAATTTCTTCTAGGTTTTCATCAGACAAGGGTGTCTGTTAATGAGATTCTGAGATTTCTAGCGGTGGAGAGGGACTTCCTGGGACTTGGAGAGGTTTTATCCTTCAGTGGACTGAGATGAGCCACTCAGACATTCAGTATTAAATGACAAAAGAGAAGGGGAAACTTAACAGTGGGAAAGAAGCAGAGATGCTAGGGCAAGTGCATCATGGGTTTCCTCATCCATTCTGTTGAGCAAAGTCAACAAGGGTGAATGATTGACAAAGCAGTCTAGGAGGAGAGGCAGGTAGCTGGTGGTGGAGGTCAGGGCATCTTAGCAACTAAGGCTTCAGTGTTCTTGGCTCTTTCTAATTCTCTGTAATTCCACCATGTGGAAGTTTGGAGCCCTTCAGAAAATGGTTAGAAAAGTTCCTATACTTGATAGCCTGTTATTTGGAGGATTCTTTCATTAGACTCTGGTACGGAAAGGAGACTATCCTCAGTTATGTGGGTTTAGGTTTAGATTAAAGCATAATTCTGCGACTGTTGTTTATAGAGTCTACTTGCTCTAGTTAAGTTCTATTGCTGTAGCAAAATGCTTACCCAAACCAATTTAGGGAGGGATTGATTTGGCCTGCACTTTCCCATTGGTGTTCATCATTGAGGAAAGTCAGGGCAGGACCTCAGGCAGTTCCTCAGGGATTAACTGAAGCAGAGACCATGGAGGAAGGCTCTTGATTGACTTGCCTCCTCTGGCTTGCTTGATACCTTTCTAATATGGCCCAGACTCATCTGCTCAGGGGAAGCACCACTGACACTGACCTAGGCTCTTCCACATCAACCAGAGATCAAGAAGGGTCCCACAGACCATTCTGATGGAGAAAGGAAATTTTTTGACTGAAGCCCCAGGTGACTCTAGTTTGTGTCAAGTTGACAGAAACTAACTGGTACACTAGCTCTTCATTTGTATACCTGGCTTAGCCTCTTGAATCTCTATTCATCGTATCTGAACAAAGACGATAATTTAACACACCACAAGGGAACTTGATGTAAATTGCCCACAAATTGAGCGTTGGGACTATTCTTATGTGGTATGATTGGATTTCCATCTAGATGCTGCCCCCCCCATGCAAAAACATTAAACTATTTATTTATTTATTTATTTATTTATTTATTTATTTATTTATTTATTGGAAAAGGTTTCAAAACATCATTATTTTGAAGTGGACTTCTCCATCTTTTTCCCACTGAGCTGAGACCAGAGAGGTATGTATTTCAGCTTTGCTCTAGACAGACTCAGGACAGAGCCAGCCAGGAGTCCTGCCAGAGGAGTGCAGGCCAGCACCCGAGGGATGATTCTAACATGGTTAGAAAAGCATGGGGGACCACACTTAGGCTATACCAGCAGCTGAAACCCAGGCATCCAGGACAGAGATGTCTCTATCAAGGTTGTCTTTTTCCTCTTTCTCTTCCTCTATATTTTCATCCCTTCTCTTTTCCCAGGGAGGGGTCAGGACCTGGCCTGCTGGGATTTGAAGTACAGACCATGCCTGGTGGCTGGGATAGATGCGAAGGACTGGGGCCTATGCTCCCAACCTAAAACCTTTCCTCTTTTTCCCACTTCTCCTTTCACAGCCCCGCCCCCATCTCCCTCTCTTGAGCTGCCTCACTCCACCGTTTTATGCTTCCTTGATTTCTGCACTGTCTCTGGGTTCGAATTCTCACATATAACGATGCTTACTGTGTGAGGGCCCACAGGTGTGAGCCTCTTCCACCTTGACTGGAGGTCAGAGAGAGAGTTTGAGTTCATTTTTGCTCTTTCAAAGTTGTTGCCAACTTGGTGATAAACAAGAAATTCTGACCTAGGCTGTGGGTAATTCGTATTTTGGGTATAGAGATGGATCTGCTCCACCTTGACTGAAGGTCGGAGCATTTAAGTCTATTCCTTATATCATGTTAATGAAATCTGTTGCCTCGCCCCGCCCCTTTTGGAGTGGGAGTCTATGAGTGTGGGTAAAATAAACGCAGGTGGATTCTGTATTCACTGAATGTCCCTCCTGACGCTGTTCTGTGTTGCTGCCTCTTTTTTCTCTTATATCTCTGTTCCTTTGGCTTAACAGTTGTGATCTTCAAGCTCCTGCCCCGGCATGTACAGATTTCACTGAGGCTGGTTTTGAACATTACTACTTTGATTTTTATCATGTTTTATGACTGAAGGATGCAGTCTTCAGCAGTAGGTTCTTACCAGTAATTAAAGCCCATTGTCTTTGTTCTTGGTTATTCCCCTGAACCAGAACAGAAACTATGGCTTTCTCAGTTTGCTTTCTTATATAGTCCAGGACTACCAACTCTAGGATGGCACTAACCACGGTGGGCTGTGCCATCAATCATCAATTAATGAAATGCAATTATTTACTTTTATTATTTTTTAGATATCTCTCTCTTTCCTTCCTTTTGATTCATTTTACATTCTAACCTCAGTTCTCCACCCCACCCCTTCCTCTGCCTCCCCTTGCCTTTCCCACAGCCCGCCCCACATCCACTCCTCTCAAAGGGTAAAAGGAAAAAAAATTCTCTTTAATTACAAATTAATTAATTAATTAAATGCCCTATGGACATGCCTACAGGCCAATCTGACAGAAGCAGTTTCTTAGTTTAAGTTCTCTTCTCAGGTAACGCTAGCTTGTGGCAAATTGACCAAAAACAAAAATAAAAAGAATAAAAAGAACACACAGAAAGTTACAGTAATAGTGTTTTGTTCAAAGGGACTCTTGAAAGTTAAGTGGCAAGTCTTTATGCAAAGACTGCCCGGCGATCAGACTGCATTTCCCTGCGAGTCACGGTTTCTTTTTTCAGCCCCTTACATTTCCATGGGAATAATTAACATTGTTTATTTATATGCCTCCCTTTTTGCTGTTCAACAAAAATATGAGTCCTTGCAAGGAAAGGGTTAGACCATCTCCGTGACATGAGCAGAGAGGTGGAGTGTGTCCATGACTTGTTTAGTTTGGAATTTTAAAGTTCCATCAAGAATGAAGGTAAGCATAGAAAAGGAGCCACTAAGAAAACTGGAAAGAAACACTCAGTCTTGGAATGTGGCAGCCCTGTTTGATTTTAAATGTAGGTTAAATATTAATTTTTGTAAAAAAAAAATATTCTTCCTCCTAGAGGAGGCCTTTTTCTTCTCACTCTCTTATGCTGACAGACTGTTGACTGGCCTTTCACACTAAATTGGTTGGAGGGAAAAAAAGCTTCAGATGACCCTATTTGCGTAAGAAAAAAAAAGTCTTCCAAACAACTCCCTTGTCGCCAGCATCAACAGCAGCTGAACACGGGCTGAGTTGTTGCACAGTGAGAATTATTCCTTTCATTTCAAAAGCATCTGATGTTTAGGGCAAGCGAGAGCCCTGGCTGGTTAAAGATGATCAAAATAAACTAGCATCGCATTTGCTTATGGAACACATTGATTAAATCTCCTGCTGAGGTCTGAGGATACGTTTTGTTTCTCCAGAAAGGTTTTCTAAGAAGGGAGGACAGTTCAAAATCTAAGTTGATTGGGAGAGACTAAGAAGCATTTGAAGATCTTCTCTTTCCAGAATTCCTTTCTGCTGATGAAACCCTGCAGCAAGTGCGCCCAAGCTGTTGACTTAAAAACAAAAGTCAAAGGGAGATGGAGCTTCTGTCAAGACCCATTCCAAATATAATAAAAAGGGAGTTGATTGGATGTCTCTTCAAGGCTCTGGATGAGCTCTCTTATGCTTTGGCTATTCTTTAAAATTGCAGGGAACGGGAATGAAGACTGAAGTTTCTGGCTCTCTTTTGTTACCTATCTCGGCAGAAATGTCAACAGTTTGTGTTTCCAGTAGCTCTTGTTTCAAGCCATTGCTCCTTCCTTCCTTCCTTCCTTCCTTCCTTCCTTCCTTCCTTCCTTCCTTCCTT
>JABTXL010001887.1:6908101-6924533 GCA_025134845.1 Neodon shergylaensis
CTTCCTTCCTTCCTTCCTTCCTTCCTTCCTTCCTTCCTTCCTTCCTTTTTTCTTTCTTTCCTTTTCTTTCTTTCTCCCATCTTTCTTTTTTTTCCTTTCATGCATTTCTTTCACCTTCAGAAAGAAGAAGTTCACAAAAGTACTATCACCCAGTGTTCTGGGACACAGTATACCTGTTATGCCCAAATCCGTGGGTCCCCACAAAAGCCAACAAAGGAGACCGAGTCCCATATGTAAAAGCAAAGAGCCTTTATTTTAATCAAGTTTGCAAATTCAGTCTCTCCACATGTCCAACATATTGGAATATCCGGAGAGCCTCGAGCTCAATTAGAATTGGGTTTTTATAGTAGTAAAGGTGGGGGTGAGGGGTCTCTGAGGTTCAGGACCCCTGATTGGCTGACATTTGTCTAGGGTGTCCCTGTGAAGTGCTGGCAGGTGTTTCTATCTACAGTGCTTGGAATGTCAGGAATTTCCTTTGAATGGTCTGCTCTTGGATGAAGGTTGGGTAAGATTGGCCTCACAGGCATTGTCTCAGGGTAAACTATTGAGACTCCAGAGTCCATTTAAATTTATCGATGGCCAAAGTCCCAGGTGATAATGGTTGGAAGTAAAGAACTTCCTTCGGATGACCTGCCCAGAGTTTGCTTTCATGGCTGGCCCCACATATACATTTTATACTTTGTTATGTGCGATTAAACATTGTTTTCCTGTCTGTCCCTGTGCTGTGACCTGTGGGTCTCAGCTTCCTCATTTGTATATGGGAATTGGACAAAGTTTGCAATGCTAAATTACTGTCCCAAGATTCTTGAAGTTTAGCTGTGGCCTTGATTCTTAAGGCTTATTAGCCAGTTTTTTAAAATGTAAGACTAGTCCTGTACCTTACAAGACATTCAGTACCATTCTTTGCTTCTACCTCCTAGACACCAATTGTATGATATTTCTTCTCACACCACTGAGCTGACAGCGAAAACTGTCTCCATTGTCAAGTGCCCCTGGGTGGGGACATCATTCCAGGATCTCAGATTTCATTGTGTATCAGAATATCCGAGATGTGAGTGCAAATGGGGGGGGGGGCGGCTTGATTCCACTTTCGAAATGCAATTTTTTTTATTGTTGTTGTTAATTCCTTTTTTGGTAATATCATTTGAACTTTAGTTCAAAATTGATTCTTTATGAAAAATTAGATAATGAAGCATGGCATCCTGCATCGGGAGTTCCAGCATCAAAAAGGAAATTGACAGAAAGGCAAATTTGAGGTCCTGTCACAGATCTATCTGATAAGCCAGGAACTATCAAATTTGGGGTCCAAAACTTTTCGTCCAACTTCAAAAGGCGAGTCAGATTGGGCTTGCTAGGGAAGCATATCATCAAAAACCCTTTTACTCCAGAGTCTCATGAAGGTAACACAACGTCCTGTTAGTCTCAGGAGCATTCCCACACCACATGGAGCCCCACCTTCATGCGAGGCATTTTTTTTTTCTTTTGAGACATAGTAGCTTTGGAGCTTATTGTGGAACGCACTCTGTAGACCAGACTGGCCTCAAACTCACAGAGATCTGCCTGCCTCTGCCTCCTGAGTGCTGGGATTAAAGGTGTGTGCCACTTCCACCTAGCACATGTGAGGCATCTCTAAAGACAGTGTTCTCAACCTTGGTTTGAGAATAGAAGCATCAGAGCGACTTTGGCAAATCCCGTTGGTTAGGCGGTATCATAGGTTAGGTTAGCTGTATCATACCAATTAAATCCAGAATCCTTTAGAACTGGGACCAGATAAAAATGTTTACATTAATCAGGTCATTTTGGTGTTCTGAAAAATCTCAGGTGCTACCTTGTAACTGGAGGTTTCTCTCCTGTCTACCAGTTCCCAAAAACCACTCTGAGCCTTAATATTAATTACAAACTGTTCTGGCTTATTAGCTCAGGCTTCTTATTAACTAGCTCTTACAATTTAAATTAACTCATTCCTATTAGTCTATGTTTTACCACAAGACTTGTGGCACATCTTTGCTTCCCCAGTGGCTTCTAGCATCTCTCTGACTCCTCCCTTTTTCTCACTGTATCTCTCTTTGGATTTCCAGCCTGGCTCTATTCTGCCTGGCTATTGGCCAAATCAGTTTCTTTTTTAACCAATGGTAATAAAACATATTCGCAGTATACAGAGAGACATCCTTGTAGTGATATTTCATTTGTATTTTAATAAATAAAACTTGCCCGAAGTTCAGAGAGTAAAACAGCGCCACTAGTCATTCTTACAGACTAGACAATAGTGACACAAACCTTTGATCCCAGTAGCCACGCTAGTTTGTCATAGAAACCACGCAGTAGTGGTGCACACCATTAACCCCAGCACTAGAAAGGAATATAAAATGGGAGGAGACAGCTCTCACTCACAGTCTCATTCTGAGACTCCTAGAGGCAGCATAGTCATTTCAGACTGAGGTAGAGGTAAAAGCCAGTGGCTGGCTGTTTTGCTTTTCTGGCCTTCAGGCTAGCTTTACACATTCAACACTACCTGAGTGAATTTACCTTGTGGCTGTGCACAAGTATGATACACAAAAGGCTTGAAAGCTTGTCCCTGTCCCAGCTGGGAGCCAGCAGTTTGTTTGTGGACTATAGACTGTAGGCTCTTGATTCTGTCCGTGTCTTTTCTCCCAAGATTTCTTAGCTATATCCTGCCAGAAGGTTCAGCTGCTCTGTTACTAGAGCACAACTAAGTATGGTCCACATTCTTAACTTGTATTAGAGTCCTGTATTTTGTGTTCATATCTGCATAGCTCTGTAAACTCCCTGAAATAAGGACTCTGGTATGACCATCTCTTCCCCCATAATAATACACCAGGAGTAGGCACTAAAAATATTAAGTTAATGACACACATTTAGTGATACAAATTTCTCCTATGTAGAGTTGAGATATGCAAAAGCATCTTGGCATTCGGTCTGCATTCCAAACACTACTTCTAACTGTGTGCTTCTAATCCTTCTCCAAGTGGATTGATACACTTTAGATTCCAGTGTCTTTATCTGAACAGTTCATCACTAGGAGGAAAAGTCTATGCTAATTCTGGAGCTCCAAGTCAAGCTCCAAGATAAGTCCCACACTGGAGCTTTGGCTTCAGCAGAAAGAGACAACTTGAACATATTAGAGAATTTGGTGGGAAAATAATATGTACATGAATCAGTTATGATGGAGGTGGGTCTTGTATCTTATCTGTTGCTTTCATTGGTTAACTAATAAAGAAACTGCCTTGGCCCTCATAGGACAGAAAATTAGGTAGGCGGAGTAAACAGAACAGGATTCTGGGAGAAAGAAGCTGAGTCAGTGAGTCGCCATGATTCTCCCACTCCAGACAGACGCAGGTTAAGATCTTTCCTGGTAAGCCAGCTCGTGGGCTACACAGATTATTAGAAATGGGTTAGATTAAGATGTAAGAGCTAGCCAATAAGAGGCTAGAGCTAATGGGCCAAGCAGTATTTAAATGCATACAGTTTCTGTGTAATTATTTCGGGGCATAAGCTAGCCATGTGGGCGGCCGGGTGCTGGGGTCGCAGCCCAGCCGCCCCTACTACAACACAGTTATATAGTCAGAAATGTTCATGGCCAAAGTGCCAAAACTCAACAGAACAAACACGGGAAATGGCATGACACTCTGGCAACCTTCTTGGATAATTGCCATTTCACACAAAGCCTTTCTTTGGAAAATTCAGATCAGCTGGACAATATATGTGGTTCTTTCCTATTGGTCATCCTCCCCGTCTTCCAGAGACTATGATAAGATTCTCACAGACAATTCTAGACAAGCAGAATTCCTCCCAAGAAATTGCAGGCTGAACTCCAGAGTCTAGCACACACACACATTTTTTTTTTCCTCTGAGTGTGGAGCCAAGGAGCAGAAAAGAGGGGAACACCTTGGCTATGAAGGTATTTATGACCCAGGAGAAGGGGAGGAGCAGGAAAGCCTCCAGCTAGTTCCCTGGACTCTGGCAGCTGTTTCTGTCAGAGTTCCCACTTCTAGATTGATGCTCATTGCTTAAGTCCCAGAGTACTGGGTTTGTTAAAGTGCCTCTTTGTTTAACTCTCACAATAGGGATTTATGTCCAAAGAGCACTGGACATGTTGGGCATTTGGCGGCCTTAGAAGAGGTAACTGAGGCTCTGCTGCACAGAGTCACACATCTGGAAAACTGCCAGAAGCAGCTTCACCTTCCTCCAGCGGTCTGGACAGGAAACTCGGGTCATTTATCGTCCTCTCCTTAGCACACTCTCCACACAGTGCAGGAACACATCCACACACAGCCAAAGGAGAAGGCAAGAGAGAGGGAGACCCTGCCCTCCTAGCGGGGAGACCTGCCCTAGAGGGAGCAGGAAGCTTCTATTCCCGTGGCCCAGAGTTAGGTCCATCCTTTGCTTATGCTTAGTTGTATAAACTTAGGCAAACCAACTCTATTCTCCTCAAATCTACTCAGCTGGCCTGAGCCCCTCCCTCTTCCAAGTGCGTTCCACAGAGGCTGAAATGGATCTTCATGTTCTCGGAGGGTGAAGGACTGAGAAGAGTAAGACTGCAGAATGCGACAGTGAACCTCACTTCCTCAAGTGCAGAAGAGATAGCAACACTATCCTCTTCTGCCACCCACAAGGGACCCCACACGCAAAACTTGTCCCTGGGGTTTGCCTCTCGTGGCGCTAGCTCTCAGGCCGCTGGAGCGCGGCTCGCGGAGGCTCGGCGGGCGGCAGGAGGAGCGTGTGAGTTGGAGGCGTCCCTTTAAGAGCGGCCAGCCGGGCGAGCCTCCGCCTCCAGGACCGCAGCGCGCCGCCGGTCACCTGGGGCTGTCGGGCAGTAGGCTCGCGGTGGGACCGGCGTGCTAGCTCGGGGAGCCAGAGCGGGGCTCGGACTCGAGGTGCAGCGGGGGCAGGCACGGAGCGCAGCTGTTCCCGGGTGGGTTTGGCGGAGGATGCGGGAGAGCACGTGGGTGTCGTTGCTGCTGCTGCTGCTGCTGCCCGCGCCGCAGTGGGGCGGCCCCCAGGACAGCCGCCCGGAGCCGGAGCCGGAGCCCGAGCGCGGTCCTCTGCAACCCTTCGATCTGCTCTACGCTAGCGGCGTGGCTGCCTACTACAGCGGCGATTACGAGCGTGCGGTGCGTGACCTGGAAGCCGCGCTGCGCAGCCACCGGCGCCTGAGAGATATCCGCACGCGCTGTGCCCGCCACTGCGCGGCGCGCCGGCCGCTCGCACCCCCGGGCGCCGGCCCGGGAGCCGAGCTGCCCTTCTTCCGAGCGCTGCTCGAGCGGGCGCGCTGCTCCCGCAGCTGCCAAAGACAGCGCCTGGGCGGCCCCGTGTCCCGGCACCGCGTCAGCGAGGACGTGCGCAGCGACTTCCAGCGCAGAGTGCCCTACAACTACCTGCAGCGGGCCTACATCAAGGTACTAAGCGCGTCTGCCTCCAAAGCCCGCACATCCCTTCCTAGGGCTGGCCCCGGGGCATTGCTTCCATTCTACCTTTCACAGTGGCTGTCCTGTGCGTGAAAGTAGACGCCCACAGACTAGATGGACTTAGGCAGGTCCCCTTTGCTCTCTGTCTCAGCATCAGCTTCACTCGCAAAAGGGGGCTGGGCCAGTAACATTGTCTGAAAAGTGTGCTACATGTGCCTGTAGTCTACCTAAAATGCTAAATTCCTTGACATACCCTAATCCCGATTTCTCTTTCTTCTCCTGGTCTGCAATCTGACCCTTGTAAGTTTAACAAAGTTTTCTCAAGCTAAAAGGAAACATGGTCCCAAGCGAAGTTATTAGAAGAGCAAAGAGAAAAGATGGGGGCAGTATGCTTGAGGCTGTATGAGGCAATCTCATTGAAAATATGGACTTTTGGGGGTACTGTTTCAGGTTATTAGGGGTTCCTCCCGTCCCGGTTTGCTTGACCTCAGATGCCCAATGCTTTCTGGTTTTATTTGCATCTATTTAACTTCCGTGAAGGTACTGTCAAGAGGTATGCAATGCAACTGTCATATTTTCCGAACCCACAGTTTAAAAGACCCAACTGGACGCATAGCAGGCAGATTTAGAATGAATTCCTTAGTCTCCACTTCCACAAACTCATGTTTCTCCAGTTCTTCCTACCTTCGACTTTCTGTCGAAGTGGGTGGATATATCCAGGGCTTTCCCACAGCTGTGGGAGGAGTTAATAACGTCACAACAGAGACCTCATCTCAGGGCTCCAGCGGGCGCAGTGCTGAAGTTCAGGAGTTGACTAGACTGGGTCAGGCAATGGGGAGAAAGCCAAATTTCTTTCCAGGACTTGTGAATTGTCTTTGTCCTGCTGTTTCCAAACGGTTTGCTAAGGCATGCATTAAGCATAGCGTTGCTTTTTAAAAAGAGAGTGGTACAGTATTTCCTGTTCTTCCAGGTATCAAGTCAATTCTGGGAGAGGGCCCCATGAGAGTCAATAGCAAAAATATTCCAAGTTGGTTCCCAGAGCAGAGTGTGTGTGGTTGGGTGGTGTGACCACCCCCCCCACATGTATAATCCTCCTGGGAGTTTCAGGTGTGAGGGGAGATGATGTAGCCGTTTTGTTGAAGGTTCTGTAGTACATGGTAGGCAGATTTTCTTTTCTCAAGAAGAAAAGGAAAAAAGAAGATGCATACTCATACTGGGTCTTCTGAAAAATAACCATGCATTCGTGCATGGTCACCATGGATTGCTGTGGTTCTGTAGTTATATATTTTCATATAATATTAACATTCTTTTGTCTTCCTTTGCCCCTGTTCCGGAGATGGAGGTCAAAGAAGATGAAACCACAGGCCTAACAGGCCTTCAAACTTTTGTAGTGACCTTCATTCACATAACTGACAATTTCTGAAGAAGGAAATATGTTCCCCGCTTTGGGAATTTGCTTGTTAATACCTAAAGGATACATTATAGTTTTTCTCTCCTCTATGCTGCATGGAAAACCTAGGGAGAAGCCTTTCCTTTGCTTCCTAGGGACACACACACACACCAGCCCCACCATCATATAGGCTAAAACATCCAAAATAATAAAAGTCCATTCTTGAGCAATAAGAGCTTTAGACTGTGGGATTCAATGGCAGGGTGATCAGCTCCTGTGTACTTGGATATAGTCATAAAGCCAGCCATGTGTTACTGAATTGCTTCTGATGTCTGCGATCTAGTTTGCACTTAGAAGTCTACTCCTAGGCCATATGTAACTCTGAAGAGCAGAAGATGTCTCAGAGTTAAGGTAGCACAACCATTCTCAGTGAGAAGATAAACACACTGCGCTTGCTCTCAGGAGTAATATCCTCCTATATCCTGGGTCATGAGCTGCTGGTGGCAACAGATCCCTGATGCTCGAGTTGGAGAAATAAGAAGAGTTGAGAATTGTAAACCCTGATGATCTCTTGCACTCAGATTTCTCTTTTGAGAGATGAATATTGGGATGTTCAGAAAGAGAAAGGGTCTTGGTCCTTGCCACCTGAGCGGTATCAGTTTAGCATGATTTGGTCAAGTGAGCCCAGGACCTAGGGTCAGCCTGGGCTCTGAGGCTAATGGACTCTAACCTGTGCTGTGCCCACAGCCGCTGCATGGCTCCAGGTTCTGTTGAATGCTGCACTAGCAGGGATTATGCTGAATAATCATAATTATTCAGTAATGGAAATCGTAATTGGACAGTTCTGGGATGAGTAGGTTTTTGTTCCCTGAAGTCCCAGGTACTCCTCTGTAGTGGTGTTGTATGCATTCTCCCCAGAAGCCTGGCATGTAGGGGAATCTTCTGAATAGTGAGGTGGTGTTAGCTCTCCAGAGGGATGGTTGGTGTGCATGTTTGCAAAGACAGGGAAAGACTCCTCCCAACTTAAAAATCTCTCCTTTGTAAGATATCGTTCAACCATAGCCTGAACCCTAAGATACATCTATTAATGTTACGTTTCTTGTGAGAGTGCACAATGGTTTCTCTTTGGTGCTGGTTAAAGCCTAAATAAAGAGTTTAACACAGTCTCTCTGTCCTTTCCCCTTTACCGTCCTATTTCCTCATGTCTGACACTTTGGATCTTAGCCTTGTTATTCTTCCAGGGGATCTAAGATTGGAAGTCTAAGGCCACCATAGACAACCCCAGTTTCCTATCTCCACAGTTGCAAGATGGGGAGATGCTAGACTACCGGCTTGGTTTGAGTTTAGTTTATGACAGTCTGGGGCCTGACTCAAACAAACACTACAGGCGCAATTATTTGCATTGTTATTGTGGAAGTCAAGGACTCCCTCTCTTTACAGTGTTGAAGTCATCACTCTCCTAAAACCAAGAGAGACATCTGTGAGGTTCTTGGTGTCCTTCTGCAGCTCCCAGCAGCTGTACTGAATGGCCTGGCAGAGAACTCTCCCCCTTTGTCTTTTTCTTTCATTTTAAAGTATTTTTTTTATTTTGGTGGGGGTGTTGAGACAGGGTTTCTCTGTGTAATTTTAGTTTTGGAGCCTGTCCTGGAACTCACTCTGTAGACCAGGCTAACCTCAAACTCACAGAGATTCGCCTGCATCTGCCTCTCAAATGCTGGGATTAAAGACCTGTGCCACCACTGCCTAACCTAATTGATTTCTTGCTGTTTTGTACTTTAGAATTCTGGGTGTTGTTGCAAAACCCCTTTCCCCTCTATCCACTTAGTTGGCTTGATTTTTTTTTTCTTCAAATTTATCTTTAGCCTTTATCACCTAAAGCTGTACTTCAGAAAGGCCTCAAACCACTGTACCTACGTTATGAACATCTTTGGTTTTAAAAACAAAAGCAAGGGAGAGATTTTTCTGTTCTTATCTGTGTCCTGAATTGTCCGGAATGGTTTTTCTGTATCTTTTTCTTCCACTGTTCCTAGCTGCTTAAAAAGAAACAGGCACAAACTAGCCCTGTTGTTTATTTTCTTACTTAAAGCGAGTTTGCTCCTGCATGTTTTGTCCTTGAGTTGGTGCTTTGGGAAATCTGACCTTTGTGTTTCTTTCTAGGATTAAGGGAAGGCGGGGGTGGCGCATTAATGTAAGCAATTCTGCCCCACCTCCGGTCATCTTCCAGTCTCCTTATCTGGACCCATAATCTATTTGTGATTTATAGAGAAGGGAAAAAAAAGTAAGCTCAAGTTATTTCCTCACTCCAGTTGCTTTGCAGCTGCTTTCTCTTTCTGGACTGAATGCCTTCAACAGGAATTGAAAGCCAGAAAGGACCACTAAATATGGCTGTTGTTGGTTCAGAAGCAAACCTTGTCCCGATCTGACATTTCAGTCTTTTTTTTCAAGGGTTTATAGAATATGCACATTCACCCTTCAGTTATTTCAGAAGGCATGGGTTTATCTGCTTGAAACACTATCCTAAAATATTAGTTATTATTCTGAAAATGAGGCTTCCCCTGCCTCTAAAAAGCCTTTCTTCTTTTGTCCTTGAGTCAGCAAAATATGTCACCACCCCATCCCACGTCCCATTCCTGAGGAAGGAATCCTGTGACATTCATTGCGAAGCCAGTTGCTAGGTCCTGCGTGGTCATCGCTGATGTTTCCCTGTCAGGTTTGTGCATCCCAAGTTTGCGCACCTCTGCGTCAGTCCACACTTGTAAGTGTTATCAGCCACAGGGGCTGACATTCAGTTAGATCAGAAGGGAACAGTGACTTCTCAGCCTGTCCCTTCAGGGATTCCTTTATAGATGTTAATAAAGGCAAGTAATAAAACTGCCCTCCTCATTTTTTTTTAAACAGACCGTATCTCTGGGAATCAAATAGATTCTGTCATTAATTACTTGATTATTGATAGACTCTGAAGAGGTTGTCGTCCTGGAGCAAAGTGTGAATTTCTTAGAAGCTTAGGTCTCAGGGCTAAGGGACTCCAGGTGAGATTCTTTTCGTCAAATAATAGTGTTGGGGCATGAAAGCAGGAGAGGTCATGGTGTGATTCTAGAAATCCAGTCCAGCAAAGGCAGAGATGCTGACTATGGGCGCTAAAATGCTTTGTCCGAGAGAAGCCCGAAGACAATGAAGGATTCTGGCCCTTCAACAATGTCACTAGATTGGCCCTAGATTGGTAAAGCAAAGCAGGGCAGCCATTGGGATTGCGGTCTAGAATACAGGCATTCAACCCTCTCTAGTCCTGTGTTTTTTTTTTTCCCAAGCTCTACATAAAGGGCATAGTACCGGCCTATGGCTTCCTGTGGAATCTGTGGTGCTGTGAGATTGACCTCTTGCCTTTAGAGGCAGAGCAGAGAGACAGCAAGCCTTCCTGGGCTCCCCACCCCTAGCCTTTCCATTCACAGGGTACATAATTCATTCAGCCAACCGTCGTAGTTGTCTGGTGGAAAATTTTGCATTTCTCATTAGAAGCAACAATTCTTTTCCTTTTTTCCATTCCACGTTCTTCCACATTTTTTTTCTGCCTTTTAATTCATCCCTCCTTTCCTGCTGTCTGACTTCCTAACTAATTTCTCCCAGGCCTGTCCATCACTTGCCAGATGGATGATTGGAGGGAGCTTTCCGCAGGGTGTACTGGGCTCGTGGGGCCTTTTGTGTTCAGTGCTGCAGAGGACTGCAGATTCTAGTGGGAAAGAACCGGGTTTGTTTGTACCCTGTTCTGCTGACTTGTGCTGTGTAGCTCTCTATACTTTCCTCAGGCATTGTCTTCTTGTTGGTCCACAGGATAAAAGCATGTCTGAGAGGGGAAAGTTAAGGTGATTCTTGCGGGAACAGCTAAACCAAGCAAGCTAGACAAGGAGGCAAGGTCAGCTTTCTGGTTCAAATATAAAGGAAAAGCATAGAGCCCCCTACTAGTGAGATACACAGTCTGAGCATCTCCGCTGAGCTTCCCTTTCTTTCGTGTTCCCCCATGTGTTAGCCTTTAGCATGGACTGGAGAAGAGATTGTCCAGATCTGCATCTTTCTGCAGCTCCTCCTGTCACACTCATGGAACGCTGTGCTCCAGCCAGCTGTTTTTACAGAGGAGAAAATGAAATTGGAGGGAGGACAGGGCTGCTCAGGTTGAATCCAGTTAAAGAGAAGAGCTGAGAGCTGAACTGATGGACCCGGACTCCCTCCCTCCTTTGTGATATTGCCCTGACCATTGTGAGTGAGACCTATGCTTCACTTCGGATGTATAAGACTTGAATGAAAACTGGCACATTTATAATACAAGTGTAAAGCACCTACCACGATAGAAATTGGAGGACTATCTTTATAGTGTCCTTGTGTGTTCTATTTAGGATAAGAAAAGCTACTCAGCTCTGGGATAGTAAACATTCCTATGAGCCTGACTCTCTCCCTCTGTGCTTTTGTCCTTCTTGGTTGCACCTACTCAATTGTGTAGGTTCCTCCAGCACTGAGATTCTGAGACAAAGGCTACCGAGAACGCTGTGGACTCTGAGAGTTCCTGTATCGGGTTGGGTCACATTAAAAGGACTTTTCCTGAAATTTGTGAAAGTTCACAGGAAAGGGAAGGTCTCCTCCAAGTGCTGAGCAGGAAGAACAAGCAAGATGCCATGGAAGAAGAGATGACCCAGTGAGCCCATTCTAAAATGCTAGTTTCCAAGTAGCCATTTTGGATAAAAAGCAACCGTTTGGAAGAAAATGTAGCCATTTTGAATTGAAGCTGCAACAGGAACTCCACCTAAATATGAAGGAGGGCCTTTGATTGAACTGGAGCAGATGGCCCTCCTTCCCACTAGTCCTCTCCTCAGCTTTCCTCAGTGATGTCCTGCCATATTCATGGTGCCTCAGAGCTTCAGCGATCCTGTTTTACAAACAGAAAATAAGTCCCCAAAGAGATTGCAGCTGCACAAATTCGTGCAGAAACTCGATGGGAAAGTCAAAACCCAAGGTCTCAGACCCCTACTTCCGTGACCTTGCCCTTGATGCTGCTTACCGGACACACACTGAAGAGTCTAAAGTAGCAAAAGACAACAGCGTGTCACGTGCATTGTCTGGTCAGCAGGAGTCTCTACAAATAAAAGCCACGGTCCCATTGTGCAAGGATGTCGGGTGTGTTACTACTCAGCCTGTTTCTGGGGAAGTCTTAGCAGTACCACCTGGGTCAGCGCTGTTCCCTGGTGAGCGAAGCGAGGGATCTTTGCTGGAAGAGAAAGGAAGGAGTCAGAGCCAGAAAGGGAAGGAGCCAAGATGTCAGAATTTCCAGAAGTCCGGGCTATCATAATGAATCCGCTGGAATTCGTCATCTGAAAATAATTGATTCGGGTTTTGTGAAAGTGCTAAGACACTACCGGGGATTGCAGCATGAGTGTGAGGAGACTCAGGAAAGGGTTGGATGAAGGTAAAGAAACAATACACCAATAAATGAGTACCGAACCAAGAAGCGTATGGGAGGTAATTGAACCAATCTTTATTATTCTTGCTTGAATGCTAAATAGTTAGCCTTAACTCTGCCAAAATCAATAGTCTTGCATGTTAAATACCAACACACAGTTAAGAAGCCAGGCACAGGGAATCCCTCCTCCACCAGATTTGTCTGTTTGTAAAAATCATCTCGAATTATGCTATCAAAAGATTAATTCAGTAGTAGACCCTATGAATTATTTTTTCACTGAAGCAAGATGTGCTTCTTAATATTTTAAGATTGAATCGTGGATTACTCTCAGATTCTAATAGATGGCACTTACAAATGACATCAGGGACAAAGATGTTCAGTCACTCATGGCTTCTATAGGATTTCTAAGGCGATTAATCCAGCAGTGGGACCAAGGGCGAATTTCAGGTCACTAGGTTTATAAGCCAGGGTCTCTCAACCTTGGCTTAAGTGTTTAGAGAAGGGAGATTCCTCATACCGGGAATGTTTCTCTTCCTCTTAGGGTGGTGAACAATATCTCTGGTCCTTAGCTACTTAGTAGCTGTCAGTAGCACACACCCCATCTTTTCAGTATGACAAGCACAGAATGTTCCCATACGTTGTATTCTGCAGAGGTCCCAATGGCTTCAAACTCAGAACTGCTGAAGTAACCCCAGCCATATACAGCATGACTGTACACCAAGGGTAGAAGATCTCAAGTCAAGTTGTGGCGGTGGATACTTGATGACCTTGTGCCCACTGATGAATGTTTATGAAAAAGTTGGCTACAGCTTGCCATCATGCTGAAGGAAATTCACTGGAAACAGACTTTCTCCTTTAGCTGAGGATCACAGGGTTGACGTATCCTGGATGGTCCTGCCTCTCTGCCCTATTCAGACAGGAGAAAAGAACAGAGCTTTTACATTTTTCTCTGCTTTTCATCCCAATATGTTGTTTAAGTGATGCAAACGAACACCTCTTGGTTGTGAACTCTAGACTCCAGAACATATTGTGTGTCTTCCTACATACCATACCAACCATCCATCCATCCATCCATCCATCCATCCATCCATCCATCCATCCATCCACACACACATCTCCTTCCTCTTGGAAGTTGCCCAAACAATATTCTACTGTGACTCTTTAATTTCTTGCGTTTAGATGTGTTGTCTTAGTAACTAGCTTAAGCAATCAAAAAAAGAGAATTAAACTTACAGACGTTTTAAAGTGTGGAAAATCAGGGAGCTTGGGGAGGAAGAGAGAAAAACATGGTGGGGGCAAAGCAGGATGCAGAGAAAAGAAAAATGAAATAAAAGACATCGTAAGGTTGCAGATTAAAAAGTGAACCAAGCCGGGTGTCTGGGATAAGAGGATGCTGCTCTGAGGAGCATAGGGATGTTGCACGTTCCAATATGCCTGTTGCTGATAAAAGCAGGGACTCAGAGACAGGCACAGGGCTTCACCCAGTCCTGTCTGGCCACCATCTCTGCTCCTTTGAGAGAGTTCGGCCCTGGTGAGCCAAACCAGAGTGGCTAAACCAGTTTCCTCTGAAGAGGGAAAAACCCCTCTTGAGGGAGATTCCATTTGCTCAGCATATTTACCAAATGGCATACTCCCCCTCCAGACAGCAAAACAAACAGTGTAGGGAAAGACTGACCCTCCCCCTCCTCCCCAAAATGCTGGCTGCTAACTTACATTAAAATACCCTTCTTTTCCAAGCAAAAAATTTAAAAATATATATATTATTGAGCCCTTTTAGGTGTAGCTTTCTCTTTGGGTCCCGGAGTTAAGAAGAATAAGGTAGTTGTCTGTCTTCCAGAGGGTCACAACCTGGTGAAGGTTAAGAGAGGCAGAGGTGGGTGGCCCTGTGTGCAGAAGCAGTAGCTATGTGTTGACAATGTATTTGAAAGCAGTGGGATTAACTATGGAAAATGCTTACAAAAACAAACAAAACAAAATTACAAGAGACAACAAAACAAAAACACAATGTCCTACAAGAAGGAAGTTAAAAAATAATAGCAATTTAAACATTTTGATAGAAAAGAAGGAATGAGATTCTGTTAGATACAAAGAGGAAAAAAAAACATGTGAAGAATTTTTTTTTTTTTATTAAAAGTAGCTCCAGGCTGCACACAGGCATTTAAACTTGGGACTCCAGAGCTGGTGAGACTGAGACAGGAAGTGAGTTCCAGGCTAGACTCAGTAAACAAAACAAAACAAACAAACAAACAAAACCAAGATAAGATAAGAAGAATACAAGCAGTTTAAAAACTAAATTTGCTGGGTCATTTTTCTTAAAGAATAAACGTACTTCTGTGAAAATTGGGAGGTGGGAAGGACCTGGAAAGAATTGGAGAAGGAGGAACAATGTCAGAATATATTCTATGTAAAACTCTATTTTCATTAAAAATGTCTAGTGATAAAGGATGATTTTTAGAGAATTTGACTTGTAATTATAGAATATATTACTTCAAAGTAATATATATTCCAGTGGAATATAGATTAAGTGATTGTTTTTTAATTTGTTAAAGGAAATGTCATTTACCATTTCAAGTTTCCTTAGAATCTTGGAAATAGCTATTTTTCTTTTTATGACTTTTTTTCTTACCCCTTTGTGAGTCATAGTCTGTATCTTTATGGAGAACAATAATTTCTAGCTCACAGAGAAGATGAAAGGATAAAATGGGAAGGTATTTGAGGAGCCTATTTATGAAAGATATATATGTATATCCTGAGAGGGGAAAGGAAGGAATGAAAGGATATCACCTGTTATCCACAGTGATGCTATGAAAAGGTGACCAGAGGGAAACCTGCCCCTGCTGTGTGCAGGTGAAAAGGCCACAGGGAATTCTGCTTTATCAAAGTAATCATGCAATTATTTTTGTGCTATGAAAGGTAAATATATATTTATCTTGATATATATGCATATATATGTATTTATATATCTATAAAGCCATTAAACTGGTGAAAGAATCTTTTATGTATGTGATGCAGAATCAGACCATAGTAAGTACATAGACCAATTATCAAACTCTGAGAACCATATCAGATAATCATCTTTATTTGCCTTGTTTGCAAAACAGTTTATGAAGAAACTTAACATGCCAAAACAGTCATTAAAAAGTCATTGAAGACAAACAGCCAGATTTAACTTTGAGGAATTTATGACTATAGGTTATTAGCAATACTTGATATCATTTATTAACTACTCCTGTGCTCCAGGTATGCTGCATTATTTATGAGGATTTTCATACAATAAGCTTAAGATAGACATTCTAGTGAATCTTCCCTTTGCAGGAAAGATACTGAGGGTGAAAGATGAAACAGCCCCACCCACCGACCCCGAGATGGCAGGGCTGGTACTGAGCTGAGCCGGAATCTGAAAGATTCCAAGTATTTCTGGTCACAATCTCTGAGTTCTTGCACACCTTTTTTCCTTTTTATTTATTCTTTTCTTGTACAACACATCCAAACCGCAGCCTCCAGTCCTACTTGCACCTCCCCTCCAGCCAGCCTCCCCCTCTCCTGGATCCACTGCTCCTCCATTTCCCTTCAGGAAAGAGCAGGCCTACCAGGGATTTCAAACATGCTTGGTATAACAAGATGCAATAGGACTAGACACAAAACCTCACATCAAGGCTAGATGAGGCAACCCAGAAAGAGGAGGAAAGGATCCTGAGAGCAGGGGAAAGAGTCAGGACACCCCCTAACCCCACTGTGAGAAAGTACCATAAAAACCCAAGCTAAACAACCACAGCTTGTATGCAGAGAACCTGGCCCAGAACCATGTAGGCTCTGTGGTTGTCTTTACAGACTCTGTGGCCCCCAGGAGTGTTGCTTAGTTGATTCTGAGGGCTGTGTTCTGGTGTCCTTGACTCCTTTGCCTCCTATAGTCCTTCCTTCCCCTCTTCTGTAGGATTCCCCGAGCTCTACCTAATGCTTGGGTATGGGTCTCTGCATCTGCTCACATCAGCTGCCAGAGGAAGTCTCTCTGATTGACGACTGGGCTAGGTAACCATCCATGAGTATAGCAGAATATCATTAAGAAAATTTTTGCTGACCTTCCTTCCTTCCTCCTTCTCTCCCTCCATCCCTCCCTCCCTCTCTCCCTCCCTCCCTCCCTCCCTCCCTCCCTCCCTCCCTCCCTCCCTC
>JABTXL010001887.1:6924633-6961314 GCA_025134845.1 Neodon shergylaensis
TCCTTCCTTCCTTCCTTCCTTCCTTCATTTCTTCCTTCCTCCCTCTCTTTCTCCCTCCATTCCATTCTTTCTTTTTTTCTTTGTCAGTTGTGTTGGGGTCTACTCTGGGTCTCTGAGCTATCTTGCTTCTGGTTCTCATCCAGGCAGTGTCAGTTGTGGGCTTCGAATTAGACCAGTCACTGATTGGCCACTCTCACAAGTTTTGTTCCTCCATTGCCCCCAGCTTATCCTACAGGTAGGATAGATCAGATTGTAGGCTTTGTGCCTGGTTTGATGTCCAGTCCCACCCCTTGAAGTCTTGCTTGCTTATAGAAGATGGCCGGTTCAGGCTCTGTATCCTCCATTACTTGGAGCCCTTGCTAGGGTCACCCTTAGGTTCCAGGAAATTTCTGTTGCAGTAGGCTTCTAGTCAATGACCTCCAATTCCAGCCAGCACTCCCGGAACTCTGTCTCTCGGTCCCTTTCTTCTTAATCCTGTCTCCATGCCCACCTGCCCTCAGTCCACCTGCAAAATCTATTCTATTTCTCTGCGTCCCCCTGGAGTTCTCCTTGTTACTTAGCCACTCTGGGTCTATGGACGGTAGCATGATTATCCTTTACTTAACAGTTAATATCCACTTATAAGTGAGTACATAGCATGTTTGTCTTTCTGGGTCTGGGTTGCCTGGTTCTGGATGGTTTTCTACTTCCATCCATTTGCTTGCAAATTTCATGATGTTATTTTGTATCTAGCACCTGAGTAAAACTGCATTATGTAAATAAATGACATTTTCTTTATCGATTCTTTGTCTGAGGGACATCTGGGTTGTTGCTCTAGGTGAAACTATCATTTCACCAGCATGACGCCTATGACCCAGAAAAGAACCAAGACCATTCTCACGATCATAGTAAATACAAGATAAACTGGAAGCTGGAACCAGTGCTTCCTGTGTAGCAAAACATTCTCTCTAGTGACACAATCACCAGTGATGTTTTTAATTCTTTATTGGTGTGTGTGTATGTGTGTGTGTGTGTGGTGTGTATGTGTATGTAATATGTTTGTGTGTGGTTTGTGTGTGTGTGTCTCTCTCTCTCTGTGTGTGTGTGTGTGTAGTATGTGTGGAGGTCAGAACAAACATATTTTTTTTCTTGTTACCCTCTGCATAGATTCATGGGATTGAATTCAGGTCTCCAAGTCTGTGTGACAAGGATGTCTGCCCACCAATCCACCTGACTGGCCCTGATGTCTTATATTGAGAATTGTTAGTATACTTGTAATGTTAACCAAGACGATAGAGATCTATGTTCATTACTGCAGACATTGAAAGATAGTTTCTTGAATAGC
Organism: Neodon shergylaensis; assembly: GCA_025134845.1. Classification (NCBI taxonomy): domain Eukaryota; kingdom Metazoa; phylum Chordata; class Mammalia; order Rodentia; family Cricetidae; genus Neodon; species Neodon shergylaensis. Next base: position 6,925,958 of record JABTXL010001887.1, read on the forward strand.
TTCAAGCCCATGAATATATGTGGTTCTGTAAAGAGGCTAAAGGAATGGAGAACAGACTTCTTTCCAGCAAGAAAAGATTGATTTCCTAATTGCTTGACAAGTAATTACACAAGTTATCTAACCATCTGCTGCTCTTCTGTCTAAATAATTAAATATGTTCTTTGTAAAGAATTCTTTATTTAAAACTTCTGTTTGCTTTTATAAAGTAGTTGTTGTTCAATTTTAATTACATTTAATCCCTTTGTAAGTTTGGAAGAGACAGAAGGGAAATACCAATATTTATATATAAAACTTACTTATGTGTTATTGTCATATTTGATATTTCCTTGATTTTCCATGTACTCATAGACATACTTCATGAAATACAACATGCCTTTATTTTGGTGACAACGCTTTCCCTAACTTATTGTATCTCAAACATTAAAATGTACACTTTTTTCTTATAATTCCTTTTACAAATGTCAAAGCATGCAACAGTGTAAGCTCTGAATTACAGGTTTTCTGGGTAACCCTTTCCATTGGTTGTTTCCAGTTACTGGATATTATGAATAAAACTGCTATGAACATAGTTTAGCCAGCGTCCTTGTCGTAGGAGGAAGTATCTTTTGAGTATATGTCCAACAGTGGTATAGCCGGGTCTTGAGGTAGATCGATTCACAATTTTTTGAGGAACCACATGCTGATTTCCATATTGGCTGTACAAGTTTGCATTCCCACCAGCAATAGTGGAGCATTACCCTTGCTCCCAGCCAGCCTGACCTGTCACTTGTGGTACTGATCTTAGACCATCTTGACTGGTGTAAAGAGAATTCTCAACATAATTTTGATTTGCGTTTCCCTGATGAATAAGGATGTTGAACATTTATTTGTTTCTCAGTCAGTTGAGATTCCTCTATTGAGAATTCTCTGTTTAGATCTGCAGTCATTTTAAGTGATTGAAGTGATTCAGTGTCCAAAGATGAGGACTGAGTGACAGGAACACTGGGAAGTCCTTTCTTTTGCTCTCTTAATGTCCTTTCTCTCCTTTGCGCGCATAGTTCATGTAATATTAGCTCATGATTTTTCTCCATAGGTACAGTTTTTGCTCCACGTATCAGTTCACGAAAGAATTTGAAGCTCTGGAGCTGGGTAAAATAGAAGAGCACTTAGAGATCATCTGGCTCAGAACCGCTCTTATTAGGGTTTCTCTTAAAGCCCTCCCTTTGGATAAGAGCCCTTCAAGCAGCAGCTGAAAACAAGATGTGCTAATGTTTTACTCTGTGGTACTTTGATGTGGTAGACAAAGCAGGCCATTTTCAAGAGACAAAGCTGGAGTGATAACTGAGAAAACAGTGGCATGTGAGAAGCTATTGAAATGGACGAGTAGGCCAACAGAAGACAAGGGACAACCCAAACCTCAACTGCTCTGGGCCTTAGTGACATTGAGGAATCAAACCTAGTCCTCGGAACAAGGTCCTGTTTAATAGGAAAGTTGCTCCCTAGACTAGCGACTTTCCTAAGATGTGACAGGATGCTTCAGAAGAACATCAGACATGAGCCAGTCAGATGCTAACAGGGATGTCATGTTTAGGTCCAAGAATTTAGTGATGTCAAAATAGGTGAGGTTTTCTAATGTAGCCTTAGCAGTACCCCGTGGTTCCAAAATTTATTCTTTACCCACACATGGAATCCTTAAAGACTTCCAACTTATAGTTTTGTATCTCATTTTTCAGTCTGCTTAGTATAACCCTTAAATAAGTCACCAGCATACTCTCTGCAAGTAATCTATAAACTTCAAGAAAGAAATTGGATAAACAATACCAAGACATTAAAGTATTCATAGGGATCTACCTTCTCAGAGTAGTAACAGAATCTGCCTGTGTGATCAGCAGACCTTTGGCCTCTGACTCAATCTTGATGGCATCTGAAATAGTTTTAGTCGTTACACAGAAGCCTGGAAGATTTAGGTTAGTGCTACATTCCCTGCAACAGACCAGACATTCCTGTGTAGAACTCTAAGTGCGTATACCCCTCTTCAGAAAAGACTAAGAAAACCATTCCTAGTCTGACTTTGCTTCCTTTGTGTGTTACGCAGATCTAAAAACTTTGAGATATGATGAGATTCTATGGTTTAGCTCCAAACCCTTTTTCCTCAATTCTGATCAGTTTGAAATGTGTGTGGCAAGGGTGTCTGGAAGATAGTGTGTATGAGAATATCCAAGTGATATTAAAAGAATATTTAAATGACATCCTATCTGGATATTAAATTTGTACCTAATATGAATTAGACCTTGTTAGAGACTACTTTAAAACATCAATATACAGAATTTTATGAATGATATTGAAGTAGTATATTTGCTAGTTCCTTTTTATCCTCTAAATCTCTTCCCACAGTTCCAGTTGGAAAAGGGTAGATGTTGGATATCAGCATGGGACAGAGTGGAGGTCAATGGCAGGAGGTGGGGGGAGTAGAAATTGAAGAGAGGAGGAGCATGAAACAAAATTCTGGGAAGAAAAGTAGTGGGTGAATGGAACTAGAAACACATGCTCTCGCAACACCATGCTGACACCAACATATGTTGGCATGCCCTCTCCCCCAGGTTATCTTGCTGTGGTGTGCTGGCCGTTTTAACATGTCAGAAGTTTCAGCAGCTATGACTAACTAATCCTTGTCCTTAGACAGGAGAGGACATGTGTTGTGGAATATTAATTTAACTATGTAAAATGAGTTACACTTGTTTGTGTTGTGGAATAGTACTTTAACCATGCAAAGGCATGCTGCTTTTTTTGATGCTATATCTGTTTAATTATGTAAAGATGAGTTGCTGTTTCACTTTGCCTGCTTAAGGTATTTGATTGGTCTGATAAAAAGCTGAACAGCCAATAGCTAGGCAGAAGAGGGGTAAGTGGGGCTGGTAGGTATAGAGAATAAGTAAGAGGAAGAATCTAGGCTCAGAAGAGGGGCAAAGGAGAAAGAGAAGGAGAGAGCCAGGGACACCCAGTTAGGCAGCTGCCAGCCAGCCAGATGTGGAGTTGGACATGAAAAATGAAAGATAAGAAGCTCCAAGGCAAGATGTAGGTGAAGAGAACAGGTTAGTTTGTTATAAGAGCTAGTGGGACAAGATAAGGCTGAGCATTTATAACTAATAATAAATCTGTGTCATGATTTGAGGGCTGGTTGGTGGTCAAAAAAAAAGCCTGCTGCAAGCATGTTTAGATGTTTTCCTTTTCATTCTGCTTTGCTGGCATTTCTAGGTGCAGGCTTCTTCAGGTTTAAGATACAAAAGCAAAGAGGAATCAGGAATCTACCTCTATGGTCATCAGGTGCTATGGTCCCTAGCAAGTCCATCTTGTTTCCTATTTTAGGTTTCTTTCTCTGACTGTACACTGTGCTTTGTCCAGAATTTTTTGCTGTGCTTTAAGAGGAAGTCTTAGTAAAAAGTTGGTTTGTTCCATCATTTTCATAACCAGAAGTCTTTGCACAGATTCTGAAAGACTTGATGATGAGGATAATGATGATGACGACAACAAAGACAATGGTGGGGGTGGTGCCAATGATAATACTCTTTGGAATAGATTTCTAGGATTCTAAATGGGGTTACTAATAATAGTTTACCACACACACATTCTCTCTCTCTCTCTCTCTCTCTCTCTCTCTCTCTCTCTCTCTCTCTCACACACACACAAAACCCAGTCCCAGAGTCTTTCTGATCTCAAACTCCTCCAGCCAGCTTAGATCAGAAGCACTAAGCCAGCTCTGGGGAAGTGGATTGTGTCTTAGCTCATGGAAGGATCTGAAGGGAATTCTTCCTCACTCCTGCTTGTCAAGTATCAACTTCTGCTTTCCCCTGTTTTAGAGCTGTAGGCCAGGCTTGTCAGGAATGAAATCTGTGAATTAATTCTTCACAAATTAATGAATATTTGACCATACTGGTCTATTTTTCCAACGGAACAGTTAACAAAGACTTGATAAGTAGGGTTGGTGGTGTAGACCTGCATCTTTTTTTTTTTTTTTTTTTTTTTTTTGGTTTTTCGAGACAGGGTTTCTCTGTGGTTTTGGAGCCTGTCCTGGAACTAGCTCTTGTAGACCAGGCTGGTCTCGAACCTGCATCTTAAGAGTCATGAGGATCACTCAGCTCAACAGGCCAACCCAGGCAACATAAATCTGGTTACATCTGGGGACATTGTTCAGTAGTCCTTGCCCAGCATGCATAAGGCCCCAGATTCTATTCTAAGTACTTAAAAAATAAATAAACAATAAATAAAGGACAACGACTCTCCATGTCTATAACAGATATTGGCTCTCTCTGTCTCTGTCTCTTTGTCTCTGTCTCTGTCTCTCTCTCTCTCTCTCTCTCTCTCTCTGTGTGTGTGTGTCTGTGTAGGAGGGGAGTAAGCAAAGGAAGAGGGCTAAGAGAAATTCACCTTCAACCAAAACCAGTGAACAGTTCACCTAATATATTATATATGGCATAATGATTTCGATTAGGAATAAGAAAAATAATGTTTCCAAGCAATGATTTCTGACATACTGTCTCAGGGAAAATGTAGAAGTGTGATAATCAGTACTTTGTAAATTTTAAATTGTTGCATGTATTTGATTTAAATTGGTCTAAAGAGGTAGCCTTGGTACTTGGTAGAATTTCAAAAAATACTTACTTTGAACTATCCATTCTCACAGATTTCCTGGAGAATTACATATTTTTAAATATTTAAATTAAAATATTCTGTGCACTTGGTCACAGTTCTTAAAAGATGCTTCTTTAGCAGAGACAGTAATGTGGTAAATGGATTTGTGATTAATCATAGTGAGCTGGGTGAGATGCCAGGTTAGGACATTCTGACTCTGATTTTATAGTAACCTGCCACAAGTTCTGTACTGCTTTCTTGTACTTAACTGTTTCATTACTTTAGAATCTTCGTTTATATTTGACTTTGTGTGGTAGTTGGATCAAATTCAGGTCTTTGCACATGCTGAGTAAGTTCCCTGCCTCTGAGCTACATCTCCAGTCTGTGTCTTCATTTGCAAAATGGGGTAACTGGAGTGGATAATCTTGGGATTCTCTACCAAACTCAGGCTATTTTAATACTTGGCATAAGATTTCCTCTGACAAACAATTCTTTGCATGTTACAGATCTGTGCTCTTCAGTTGGATCTTAACAAGCCCCCGTATCCTGCCCTTTACAGCATAAAAGTGTTGTTTAGATACTAAGAATAAGTAGAAAGTTATGGCTTGTCACAGTGGCAGTCAGCTGTGGAGTGGTAGGTACCTTGTACTCTAACCAGAGAATGGTGGAGGTCTTTCTTTATTGCACACAGTGTTTTCTCCTGTCCGATGTTCCCCAGTACCACTTGGAATGGGAACTTGTCTACAGGTTCATTGTTTTAACTTCTAATCCCAATGCATATTAACTTTGTGATGCTTTTCCTAAGCAGCTATGCAATTTTCATTAATGTAGCTATTTTTGCTACATTGCTGCCCCCCAGTCCCCCACCCCCAGCTTTAGCCAGTTACACAATCTTTAGTTCTGGTATCTATTACTACTGTAGTCTCTATTATCAGACTTGCAACTAAGAAACACTGTGTGAGTTTAATCAATGTATATATAGCAACATATAAAGGTAATATTAACATTGCAAATTTAATAAAGCATTGATGTCTGAATATATAGAACTAACAACATAAAATGTTTCTTGGTAGTTAATTGGTGGCTATCAATCAACTGACAGTAGAAGCTACTGACGAGCATGTGTGAGTTTTACAATGCCATAATTATTGGAAGCTAATGAGATTGCTTTGAAAATCATAATAAAAGCATGCACTTCAAATTTGTGCAATATACCTGTATCGAGTATCTCTTTACCTCTGAAATTGTTGGAGGTCCATACAGTAAGCCATGTTTGACTGCATTTGCTGCACGAGTTTTCAGTGAGGACTGAAGAAAACGGATTTGACATGTTCAGGACCTTCAAGTCTGCCATGGGAAAGTCGGAACAGGATCTCACTCCTGGGAGTCTTATTTTAATGATAGCTTCTTCTACTTGGTAAAGTAATTTTGGTGAGTTAATGAAATGTTCCTTCTTATTTTTCCAAACATCAACTTGCTCATTTCTACTTAACTACACTGGTTAAAAAGTTCAATAGATGTGGAATAATTTCTCTACCACTTCCTAGTTTACATAAACCAGATATGGGTAATGGAGATATAAATGAACACAGCAGTTTCTATTTGACCTCCTTTAACACATTCCAGACTCGCAAATGCCTTTATCCTTGGGACGGGCGTAGACACAGTGCTTAGAACAGCACTTGGGGAATGTGTGTTGGGTGGGGGGAGCTGCATGAGAAAGCCACTGGGTAGACTATTTGCAGCTTCTTGCTTTGAATTCCTATGGTAACGTCCACTCCCCAGGATTATCTAGTGATGCCTGAGAAAGTTAGCAGTAAGTATTGGGCATTCATATGAGTTGTTCTACATGGCATGCGTGAGACAGAGTGAGGAGCTCTGAAAGTCTGCAACAAAAGTTCCCAGGCAGCCCATATCATCGTAAGGGTCTCAGTTCTCTTCAAATTCTAACAGGTGTGTGCCCTGGTTGTGTGTGTGCGTGCGCGCATGCACATGTGAGATTGTGTGTGATCATGTGTGACTGTGTGTAGCCCGTTTGTGGGTGTGTCGGTCTCTGACTAGCTTGTTTACCGCATGGTGCATGAGAACCCAGCATCATGACTTCTGACTGTCAGGAGTCTGAAAGGAATGAACATCAGGAGGTCCAGAGCAGTCCTTGTCTAAGTCACATAGTCAGTGAGTCGGGATGTGAGCTGTGAGCTAGGTGACCAAGCATGCAGATAGATCCTCACTCATCCTAGGCTTATGAATAGGAGTGGTTGGAGTGGATAAGACAATCGCCTCCCATCTTTGCCTGGTGCTGTGAAATCAGGAGCTGTGCTAGCATAGCTGTCTTCAGTGCCTCACGAGAGCCCACAGAGGAGGTTGAGCATCAGTGAGTCAGACCCTGAGAGCAGCAGAGAGGTGTGACTCGGGAGAGGATTGCAGACTCAAGACCAACATTCTCGCCAAAATGTCACAATTGCCATGGATTCTGATTTGAAGTACTTTGTAGACACAGAGTGGCAAAGTCGAATACGTTTCCATTTCAAGACCCTCCTAATGCTGTTTCTGTGAGTGTCTATGCTCAGTGTGGTGTTTCCATGCTACAAAGATCACAGCTGTTTCTGCAAAATACCGTGCACTATATGACTATATATGACTGCATGACTATGTACATGAAACATCTAGAATGCACAATATAGAAAGACAGAGAGAGTAAATAACATTTTCTGAGCCTTGACTAGTGTAGGGGGTTTGAATATAACGGCATACAGAAGAATAGGGTTTTTTGATGAAAAAATTATAAAATTATATTGCAGAGATGTTGTATAAATCTCTGAGTATGCTGTAAACACACTGAATTATGCACCACAAACTGAAGCTCTGGCATATGGATTAGATCTCAAAAATGCCCTTACTGGGCAGCGAGGAGGGTTAAAATCCATTCATGCCACCCTTGAGTGTTTGGAGACCCTTTGGCCTTTTAAAGACATCTGCCCTTGCTGGGCGGCGGTGGTGCAAACCTTTAATCACAGCACTTTGGAAGCAGAGGCAGGTGGATCTCTGTGAGTTCGAGGCCAGCCTGGTCTACAAGAACTAGTTCCAGGACAGGCTCCAAAGCTACAGAGAAACCCTGCCTCGAAAAACAAAAACAACAAAAACAAAAGACATCTGAGCTCACTGATCAGGGGCAGTCATAAGAGGAGCTGGTTTTGAGAATATTGTTTCCAACCAGAAGTCAGCACAGGGGCACACCTAAATGTGGGGTCACCTAAAAGCTTTTCCATCTGAAGCAGATAATACTGGAGCCTAGATACTATTTCCAACTGGCTATCGAATTCAGCAGATAATACAGCTGTATAAACTCTGGTCTGTTTGTGTGGCTCCTGGTGTATACGCTTGTGTTTTGCTTGTAAACTTCCTTGTTCTGTTCTGTGTAAACACTGATGGATTTCATTGTCTTGTGTGAATTTCAGAATCTAAAATAGGACATTGAAGCAGTGGATTCGGATGGCATGTGACGTTAGTGCGGTTGTCGTTAGTGCTGCTGTCTTTAATATTGTGAGGGCTGGACCTTCTTAATCAGACTCAGAACATGTTATCAGTTTCAGTTTCTGCTTAACTTGGCATAGCCCTGTGGGTTTAACTGTCTCTTTAACCTTAGTCGACATGAGATGTGAGAAAAATTTGAATTTTTATCTCTGCTCTTAATGTTTTGAGTGAGATGTGTTATTCTTTCACACTAGGAATTATAAGCAAAATATTGGGCATTGTATTGTTTTCTTTAAAGAAAATGTATGTGCTTAACATCTGAGGAGTTACTCTTTATGCTATAGAGTGAGATAACTTGCCGTGAGATACAGTTCAAATTCAAACTCTTTTGTACAGCTGTGTAGTGTTGGAATGTCCCTAATAATATCTCCAAGAGGTGTTAATGTCCCTAAAACTACCCAGGTAAGGAGGCCTGGGTAGTCTTCCTGGCCATTTTCTTTCTCGCCTCTTTACTTTGTGCAATGCCAATTCTTTTGCATCTTTGTGTCCCTTTATTTTCTTTGGTGGGATGAGAAACAGTGCTGATGAGAAACAGTGCTAAAGTTTGTCTCCTTCCCCAGTGACTGCATCAGGAGGATATTCCTTTATATGGATGTGTTCAGTGCTTTTCAGATGATATGGAATTATGTGCACGCATCCCTATAGCCCAGATTTATCAATTATTTGGGGTTGTACAGACAGACAGAGACACCCAGTACCCATTGTTGTTGGTGCATTGTATGCAGGCACAACCAGTTACATCAGGGATGTCACCTTGCGTCAGCCTTTCCAAGGCCACCACTGTCCCAGTGACTTACGAAACTATGCGTGAGTTCTTTGGAAATCATAGGAAAAATGTGAATCAGTGAGCTGTTTAACTTGGTTGCTAAATTTAGCCCAGTGCTTCTCAGACTAAGACAAATCTGTCTAGAACAGTTCTTGTTGCTACCAGCAACCATGGTCATAGAATTGAAGGACATCAGATATACAAGCAAATGGAAAACAACTTCCTAAAGTAATGCCTTCCAGAAAAATCCCAAGGCTAGTTACAGAGCTGAAAAAGAGCTAGCTAGGAAGTGTTGCTTATCTTGGGATTTCCCGTTTGTGGTTCAGAGCGGTAGTGGCTGTAGACTGGAAGATGTGGCCCAGGATTTGGATGTAAGCTAACACTGGTAATGGGGTGTCAAATAGCATCTTTTCAATGTGTGAGCCACAGATCCCATCAATCAAGCTGGGTTTTCTTCCTGAATTCTGGTTGTCTGACACCCCAGGCTGCTGGACAGTGCTCTCTATCCAGACTTGTGAAATCACTAGAATTAATCAAAATTTTTTCAGTTTATGACATGTAGCATTTTTCTTCTGGGGAGCAAGGTGACCATGTGAAATGATTCCTTTTATTATGCAAAAAGAAATCTAAATGACCTTATTGGAATCTTATAAGCTTGGATTATTTTGCTTGTTTTTGTTTTTCATGACAGGTTTTCTCCGTGTATCCCTGAATGTCCTAGAACTCGCTCTGTAGACTAGGCTGGCCGCCAACTCAGAGATCTGTATACCTCTGCTTCCCAAGTGCTGGGATTAAAGACATTTGCCACCACCCTCTGGGCTTTTCCTTGCTTTTTATCTACTACAGCTACTTCCTTTTTTGTAAATCCAACAGCCACAAGGTTGTCTCTTCAGTAATCTTCCTATGTCTTATTTTGCCCTTATAAACTTTCCAGCACCTTGGAACTTCCCTTTCTGCCCTTCTCTCCTCGTTTTGTCTTTCAGCCTGGGCCAGCTGCATCCAGTGAGGGTATAGAGGCAGATGGCCATTTGTATTGCCATTAAGACTGACTGCCATTCTTCCCAATGTGGCATGCTAGGCATTGTGATACTTAATTCCTTTCCATTGAACACTGCAGGAAAATGACACATAGCCTGTCTGTGATGCCTGTTAGCTATGGCCATGTGATCATAACTGTGGGATTTGATCTGGTGAGCACTTTTGTGCTAATGTTGCTTAATACAACTTCTCCAGGTTGATGTTCAGATCATTCGTAATATGGTATTGGCATCCGTGGTGGCGCACCTTTGTCTCCAAGTCTTTTAAGGTTAAGCTTTCACAGGGGATGTACATGTAAGATGGGATGTGAGGAAAGGAAGGGAGGGCACCCATTTGAGACACTAAGCAGGTAAGGTGAATGGGTGGGAAGGCCAGGGATGTACATCTGGATGACATGACAGGCATACTGTCCTTCCGTGAGCAGGAAGAAGAACCGTGGTGGAGGGTGCAGAAGAGGGAGAAACAATGTTACTCTCGCTTATCTTTGCCCTCTACAAAAATCTCATTGTTTGTGCCCAATGGCCTTTCATACAACCAAATACATTATTGCCTCAAACAAATGGACTTTCAAAATAATAGGCACATGCCTGAAATAGTCAAAAAGAGTTCAGGTCCTGGCTTCCGGGACAAATAATCCTCTTACCCAGTGTGCTCTGGGCTCCCAAATGACAGATAACTGGAGTAGCAGCCTGCCTCTGGGCACCCTTGACCCTCCTCTTATTTTTAAACACACCCATTTAAGTACGGTGCATCTCTGAATAGAAACAGTTTCTTGATTTTTGTGTCTGGCTTTAAACACATACTATTTGCCAGTTGACCCTCTTCTTGACAGGATCTGTGGAGGGCAGAGGCTGGCAATTGGTGATAGATGCCTGGCATTGGCTAATTTTATCTACCCATTATTGTGTGTGGCCTTGCGTATTGGTTAAGAGAAATGCTTTTCCTAGACATTGTGGCTGAGACCCACGTTAACATGTGCAGTCTCCAACAGGACCCCGCATTTAACATCCCTATTAATAGAACTTAGCAACCGAGCTACTCTTGTCCTAAAACATCAGGGCTCTGTGCTCTGTTTTCGACAGGGTTTTCTCCAACACCCCACCCTCTCCGCATCTGGGCTTTACTATGTTATAAGAGATACCTTGAGCTGGCAAAATGCTATGGCCAAAAGCTCTCTTAGTGCTACTCAGTGCTAGCTTCTGTGAGCCCTGGTGATCTTCATGTTATACCCTAGGCGAGAGAGCAGGGAGCAAATTGGAGCTCAGTGCTGCACCTGGGCAAACTTAACTTAGTGGGAAAGCTGTCTCTGTAAACTATGCAAAGGCTTGGATTCTCTAACCAGCACAATCAGTAAACCCAAACACACGTAACCATAAATGCCGTGGGATTGCCTGTTATTTTGGTTTGTTCATGATGATAGCTCTCTTTACTCACACAATGAATATTAACCTTGATATTTACAATCTGTAAATATCACTCAGTAAATAATGCAGGCCCCCTCTCACAGTGTTTTCAAAAGAGGACAGGCTTACAGAGTTCCATCACACGTTGAGGAGGGAGTAGAAGACACAGGTATGGTCCCCAGAGAGCTGAGCACTGATTGGTGTATGGCGGACTTTGGCACAGTTAATGAAAACTCTGGGGCATAAATATCAGAGCTCTACATCCAAATGAGAGCTGTCTCTAAGACAGAAGGATCAGGGTGGGGTCCTGCAGGTGAAAGGACATGTGTGTCTGAGATGTGTTGCTGTGTGTGTGTTCTCCCGGCAGCCCATTCTCTAAGGTGCCAAAGAACTTTAGGGTCTGAAATACATATGCATAGTGTGTCTTGAACAAGTTACGTCTCCAAAATATTTGTCTGTTCACCTTTCAGTACCAATTAATATTTGCCTCTAGGGTTTTACTCGACGTTTTTCTGGTTATGGCGTGGGTGACCACGGAAGGAGGAAGAAACAGGAAACAAATGCTGTGTTTAAAAGAAGTTTCATTTTAATTGAGAACATAGCTCTGTTTAGTTAGGTAGGAAACGTGTCTGAGTGATGTTCATGGATATGTGAAAAAATGCTCTGGGGACATCCAGGCAGGAGCAGTTCTGAAGTCTGACAGCCCTGGATGAGTCCACCCATAGAGAAGATTCAATGAGTAGGTTCTTTCCACTTTAGGACACACAGACCAGACCTCAAGTTCTTCACCAGCCACAGAGACTTCACCCGGGACTAGCAGCCTCCCCCACAAAGGCCCCATTCATCACGTCTTCACTCTGTGATTGAAATGTGATGTGGTATTGGTGTGACTAGCTAAATATGGAGTCGAAACCTCAAATTGCTTTAGGGTGGCTGCTTTGTGGCAGCCGAGTCTTTTCAAGCCGACCCCACAAACAGGACACCCATCTAGTCCCGCCCGTACTGTTACGACTCAGTGGGCTTAGCCAACCCCAGTGTGACAAGCGGCACTTGTCTCTCAGCTGCTAACATGTGTCTTCACACGTATATCAGATGCCTCCCTGGCTTCTTCCCACAGAGGCTGCATTCCTGCGCTGGCAGAGCACTGGAGGGGAAGAAGGGAGGGCGAGCTGGAGGGTTAGCACTTGTGACCACTCTCTGGTCAGAAGAGACCACCCAGATCTGCCTCCTGCTTGGAGGGCAGGAGCAGAAGGTCACAGAAAGGGGCATATTAAACAGCTCTTAATAACCTAGCTTGAGGCCATAGAGGCCCGTCCTGTGTTGCACATGTTTCAAAAGATGACTTTGACATTTTTTTTAATCCACTTCAACCCATGGTGCACTCAGCTGGAAGCATTTTTTGTCATCGTGTGTGAACGGAGCTGGTAAAAGCCCTAGGAGATCAAATGAAAAGCTAGAGCAGGATGTGAAGTGTGGGAAAGATCCAGGACCACGCAGGTGTCAATTGCCCTCGCTCTGTGGATGGAGGTTTGCCGGTTCACCACATCCCAGTTATTACAGGAATTGTTTCTCCTGTCATTGTGTGTGTAAAAATACTATCTAAAATTTCCGAGTTTTTCTCTGTTATCCCCAGAGGTTGGGGTAAGAGGAATGGGAGTTTGAGACCAGCATGGGTTACATAAAGAGACCCTGATTCAAAAAACAAACAAACAACAAAAAAGTTGTTCATTTAAGTAAAAAAGAATTTTAGCTGTAAGTTTTGCTGGGTAAGTGTTCTACCTCTGAGTTATAGCCCCAGTTTGTTTATTTTTAGTAAGAGAATGAGAATTTTGAAAAGAGAATCCTTCTGAACTTAATGTTCTCAAGCTGACAGATGTTCTGAGAAGAAAAAACTGTACCTATTTATCTTCTTTTTAATGTTTTCATCCACGTTCAGTTAATTTTTACCCGAACAAAGCAGGAATCAGTATACACCAAGAGCAGAGTGTGCTACTCACTTCTTCTATTATTACTATTATTATTACTGTTACTATTATTATTATTATTTTAATCTTTCCACACCACAACTGTGACTCATTTTGGTAAGACTCAGTCTAATCACATGTTTTCCTTGTTATTGCTGGTTCTTTTGAGAAAGGGTCTCACTGTGTAGCCCAGGCTTCCCTGAAACTCTCTATGTAGACCAGGCTGGCTTTGAACTCAAAGTTCTGCCTGCTTTTGCTTCTGGATTGCAAGAAATAAAGGCATGTGACACCATGCCCAGTTTAATGTGATTTTTGTTTGTTTTTTAAATCAGAGATGGAGAAAAGAGCCTGAACTTGCCTGTGTTCCTGTAAAAGAGAACCTTTGAGTTTACTGATGATATTGTCTGTCGCAAAAGTGTCTAGAATGGTCTGGCTTAGTTACTTCCCTCTGCACTGTAAAAAGACTTATGCCCCACCACATACTCCTCTAGATGCACTTTAGACTTGTTTTTAGCCTGAGGAAGAGATGGAGTAATTCAAAGATTTAAGAAAACAAAAACAAAAAAACTTGTGTTAATTTAAAACGTACCCGAAAGAAGGTTAAAAAAAATGGCTTTAAGTTTTATTATAATTACCAACAAGCGAGACTACATCTTTTGAAATAAAGATTATATCCAGATGTTCTCTACAGGATTGGTTGGATGGTCTCTGTTAGCCTTGCCATCAAAGTCAAATTGAAAATCTATCATGTAAGATTAGCCAAAAAATCTCCACTCTATAGTTCCTATGTTGAGAGATGAGAACGGAATTGCTTTTGAGAAATGTTGAAAAGTCCTGTATTTACTCATTTTGTTTCTCAAATGTGTCAAAGTGTGCATTTTCACTGGGCATCCTTCATAGTTCTTGTCTAAGGGCATAGGTGTTCAATTCTGCTTTTAATTTACAAAAAGATAAGTTTGTTTGCAAGGTTCTTCCTTTGTTCCTGTGCTTTTTTTCCCACCCATTCTGCGATCATCATCAAAAAAGAAACTCGCAATAAAAAGTAACATATGTTGAATCATTATGGAATTATGTGTATCTGAATTTAGCATCCCTTAGCAACATTTTAATCAAACAATAGGTACTATAGAGGATCCAGATTTTTAGTATGTGTTGAGTAACCCAGGAAATGATGACATGGACCTTCCTTTTCCTTCTTCTTCCTATTTTTTTGTTTTTTGAGACAGGGTTTCTCTGTAGCTTTGGAGCCTGTCTTAACTCTACAACTAGCTCTTGTAGACTAGGCTGGCCTTTAACTCACAGAGATCTGCATGTCTCTGCCTCCCAAATGCTGGGATTGAGGCGTGCACCACCACTGCCTGGCTGACATGAACCTTTTCTTAAGAATAGTATTAATTCAGGTGATACTGGTGAGTCAAGAAAGGGGAAAGAATGTGGAAAGTGTTTTGTTGTTGTTGTAAAGTTATAATACAATAGACAGATGGAATCTGCTCCATGTGGTGGCTTATTTTTGTTTGTTTTGTTTTGTTTTGAGTTAATCTGAACTGGATCTGGATGGACCCAGAGCATGAGTTTGCAACATGTTCAAGATGAAATAAATCTCATTTATAGATTCTTTAGTACTGCTCACATATGCAAATAATTTGAAGCATACTCTCCATAACAAATCAAATTGTCCATACTAGTTCCCTTCCTACTGGGTAAGGTGGGCCAGAGGTTCAGCAGTGGAGAGGGCCTTTGACCTACTAATTAATAACAAACCATAGCTTCTTCTTTTTTTTTGCTTGTATTTCTTAAATCTTTTTTTTAAATACTGTCTTTCAGATTTCTCCTCTCTTTGTGTGCTTCTTTCCAGAACAATGTCTCAATTTTATATAATTAGTTAGTGGCAAGATTCCTTCTGGTCTGTTTGCAGTCCTCTAGCTCTTGTTCTGGTATGAAATTTGTTTTGATCCCTGAATTTTGTAGTCCCTCTTGACCTCTAAGGGCTGGAATTCATGATTTTGTAATCCAGTCCTTCTGTGGCATTATTTGTATACACTGAAACCTTGTCACATGACCACATAGCCCTCACATCTGCTCATCTCCAGTTGTATGAGCTCAGAGCTAAAGCCTTTATAGCGGGACGCCTGCATCTTCTTCCAGTTGCACACAGGGTAAGCAGTCCTAAAGGACAGCTGCAGGATGTGTGGGGGAAAGAAGAGCTGGGATGGTGGAGCTAGCAGTGGCCCTGGGAGACAGCCAGGAAAGCAGACACGTCCTAGTGTGGGACTTAGGCTCTGTTAGAGAGCTCTAGTCGCTTCTACAGACATTCCACTGGGTTCTTCATATTCTTTGCTCCTGTGGGAGGGGCCATTCTGGTACACCACTTAGGTTCTTGGCAACAGAGAATGAGATACAAAAACAGGGCATTGACTTTGTAGAATAAAGATCCATTTATCCAAGACATAAGGAAGAGGAGGAATAGGGTAAGACCAATTATGTTTAAAGTTGGGGGGACAGTGGAAAATTCAGGATCACCTCAATATTTGTTCCTCGAGTGATGGAGTAGTTAGTGATGCCATGAGTCAAAACAATACACTTGGAGGCAATTTAGCACAGGGCAGTTTTGGTAATAAAGAGTAAACCTTAGTAAGATTGTTCCAGCAAAGCTTTCCGTGTCTAATGTAGTGTTTTCATCTCACCTTTAACTGTCCAATGAAAAACGTTACCCTAGAAAAGTCTGTAATGCAGAGCTTACACTGCTGTCTGCCTTTATTTTTGCAAAACTATGTGTAATACAAAAAAGGTAGTAACTCAATTAATACAATTTCTGTGTGGTTATTGCAGGGGTTAAGCTAGCTGAGTGCTGGGAACGTGGCCCGCTCCTCCATGCTACAGAGATACAATAAGTTAAGGAAGGTATTGTTGCCAAAATAAAGGCATATTGTATTTCATGAAGTATGTCCATGAGTAGATGGAAAAATCATAGAAATATTGAATATGGCAATAGCATATACGTAAGTTTTGTGTATAAACATTGGTGTTTTCCCTTCTGTGTCTTCCAAACTTTCAAACAACAGGATTAAATGCAAACAATAGTGAACAAAAACATTTTTGTATAAGCAAGCATACAGTAGTCATTTAAAGTAGGAACAACAGTTTTAAATAATGAGTTCTTTACAAGGAACATGTTCAATTGTTCAGACCGAGGAGGAGCAGATGCTTAGATAATTTATGTAATTACTTGTCAAGAAATCAGGAAATCAATCATTTCCTACTAGCAAGAAATTTGTTCTCCATTCCTTTAGCGTCTATACATATATTCATGGGCTTGGAACATTTCAAGACGTTAGCTCTCTTTCAATGTCAGCGATAATAAACATGGACATGTTACTATCTCTACTTTCATGGGTAACATAATAATAATGTTCATGCTAACAAAAGATAGCAGGGCCAATGGGGTGGATCCGTGGGTAGAGGTTCTTGACACACAAACTTGGGACCTGAATTCCCTGAAATGATGTAAAGGTAACAGGAAAAAAATCAATGCCATAAAGTTTCTTCTGACTTTCACACATAACAAACACACACACACACAGACATACACCACACAATACATACACATATACACATATCACACACACAAGTATACTCACAACACAGACACATATGTACACGCATGTATATTCACACATACACATACCGCACACACAAATACACTCACAACACAGACACATATGTACACATACATACATACACACATACACATACCACACACACAAGTACACTCATAACACACACATCAATAATTAATTAAAAACACCACCGGCGATTGTGTCATTAGAGATAATGTTTTGCTACGGAGGAAGCACTGAGAAGTTCATATAGTCATGGTCCTTATCTGGGTCATAGATGTCATGTTGAATGTCATGTTGACACAATGACAGTTTCACCTAGAACAACTCAAGAATAAGCCAAGATCTACTCCCTCAATAAGTTGCCCTAGACCATGGTGGCATTTACACTTTATCTATCTGAGATTTAGTTGCTAGTGTTTTTAAGCCTTCGGTAACAGTTGAGAAAAAGGATGACCTAAGATAAAGTGGCCCGACCTGTATGTGCATGGACTCACCTGTAGCTCCCTCCTAAGAGGTGCTTAACTTAATATACACAGAGGAAGCTGGATAAAACCTCAATTCAGAAGATGGTAGAGCTAAGGTCTGCGTTCCTTTTGCATTGCCTAATGTTTTTTTCATTGTAGGAAAAGTGAAGAAATGGGGGAAAAAAACAAACACTTTTATGGAGTTAATGTATCCATCTGTATATGTGCACATATTTTACTTTAACTTTATATTTACTACTAATTAATTATATTTACCCAATAAAGAATTTTAACTGCCCAAATAACATTGCCTCTGATTTATCAGAATTGCTGGCAGTTTAGCTCCTAAAAAGATGATCTTTTTACTGATTCCTTGAGGAGTCCATGATGTATTTGACATATTCACTACCCTTCACTAATTCCCTCCAGCATCCGCCCCGCCTTCTCGCCTCCTTCCCATTACATCTTTGCCTTTATCCTCCCTTTTAGACATGCATTTAGGTTTTCAAACGATGTCAGTTCAAAGGAAAGGCTGTCGTCTACTAAGAGACAGAAACAAGACATTAAAAAAAATCTTATAGGCAAAAGAAAGGTGTTAGTGTGCTTTTGAAAAGGACGGCAGAGATTTCTGAAGACAGCTTAGTGGCCATCTGTACCCTCTTTGTTAGCAGAGATCTCTTACCTCCCTATTCTGAAGCTTGCCAGTTCCACACATGCGGAAGAAACTCTGGAGAGTCAAGGAAGTGATGGGTAAGGAAGAATTCAGGAAGTTCTAGCTGTATGCATAGCCTACATGCCATGCACAATCAGGGTGTTGGGGGCCTAACTTTTGGAGTAGATTCAAATTCCCAGTCTATTCTTAATCCTCTTCTAAGTCTGGCTAAGTCACTGAGGGAATATACTCCTTCACCCCACTCCCCATCACCCCTTTTATCATCTCTGTTGCTTTGAGAAATGTTTGATTTCATCCCCCCAGAAGGATGTATATGGAGAATATTAGACTTATAACATGATCATTGTTAAATAATCAAAAGATTCTACGTTTTTTTCAAACATTTAATCAAGTTCGTGGTTCATGTTCATTTGTTCATTTTCAATATGATCACTTGGAACACAACTAAGGGCCCAGAGGTAGCCCGAAGGATATGAGTGCTGTTCTTCAGTATACTTAGCCAAAAAAAAAAAAAAGTTCATCTGAAGTGTCTCCGAGTGGTTTCACATGATGTGAGAGCAGATTAGACATCTGTGGGTATCTGGGGATTCTAGTTGGTTAATGTTAGAAGGAACTTTTCAGTAGGGCTGTCTTTGTGCCTGGGCCAAGAACACAGCTTCAGAAGGGAGGACCTTTTAGTGACATGTCATTTCTAACCCTTCATTTTCATCCAATGAAAAGAGTTTTGAAAATGGTGTGATCCTGTCTGTATCAAGGAAGGTCAGAGTCTTGAGGGGATTCATGTCGCTAGACTGTCTGGTCAAGAACACCACACCAGGGGACTGATCCTCCTCCAAAACAGAAAGGATGGATGGGCCTTCTTTTTTTTTTTTTTTTTTTGATATATCCAGTCTCTTCTCTAGCAATTCTTAGGGCTCCAGTGTTTCTTACTAATGGACTTCACTGGTGCACTCAGGCCCTCTGTCTAGGGTTCCTATTCCTGTGAAGGGACACCATGGCCACAGCAACTCTTCTAAAGGAAAACAGGTTCCAGTGTTTAATTCTTTATCATTATGGTAGGTAGCATGGTGGCATGCAGGCACACAGGATGTTGGAGAAGCAGCTGAGAGTTCTACATCCAGATCGGCAGGAAGCAGGTGCCCCTGGGCCTGGCTTGAGTATATGAAACCTCAAAGACCATCCCCAGCGACATACTTCCTTCAATAAGGCCACACCTACTCCAACAATGCCACACCTTCTGATTGCGCCACTTCCTATGGGTCTGTGGAGGCCATTTTCATTCAAACCACCATACCCCCTTTTCCTGGCTGTTTTACATTTCTTAGGCCACTTGTGTGCTTGGATAGTTGTGCTGATGAGGCAAAACTGCCAGCTATTTTCATAATTGTGTTGTCACAATTTTGTAATATTTTATAAATTCAATGGAAAAGACTTGGACACACTTATTTTCTTTTTCCTATGGTGGTGGTGGTGGCAGCGTGTGGGGTGCTGATGACTTCACATGAGTGCATTCCTCCCTGTGTTATTGGATTCATTAACCTAAACTTGGAGTCTTACATTGCTTCACCAAAACAGGATTATTAGAACACCCCAAATTAAGTTAAAAAATAAATGTGCGTAACGTTTCTACAAATTGATTGTTCCTCTTGCCCTTGTAACAGTGGTGATTAATCCTTCTTGATCTTTGCTCAGTACAAATGCTAAGGATAATACCTACATCACCTTATTTATTCCTGCTACATGGTCTGTGATTGGTGTTTCTAGACTTAGAGATGTGGAAATCTGACTGCATCATATAAGTTCATAGAATTACAAGATTTGGGACCTGCGTCTGGGTTCATCTCAAAACAAGGCCAAAGTTTCGACCTCACTTATCCTCTTTGGCTGGAAGCTGTAGTGAACTTTAGTTAGTGCTTCCGAAAGCCTCAGCCGTTCTGAACATTTCTCTAGTTCGTCAATTATAATAAATCGTGTTCGAGTGAGTGCCTGAGTATCCCCTTCGCCCGCCTTACCACTGCCTGTTCTATGACTTCAGGTTCTAGTTCATGTAAGTTATTTTATGTTCTAAAACATGGAAGTGGCTTAACCACAAGTGGCTTATAAATTTTGTCATTCAACCTTCTGAGGATGATAATGGAACATGAAGAAATCTTGTCTTGGGCTGGCACAGAAAGCGTGCTGAGGCTAGCAGGTTTGTCCCCATGTCCTTGCCTGACCAGGATGATTGCCTTGAAAGAGTCACTTGTTCAGACTGCATGCTATTTCACTTTAGGGATGATTCATTTCCTTAAAAATGATCAGAGGTCCTTTCCCTTTTTTTCCAAATCATTTTTCCTTCTGTTTATATTAAATTTCAAATTTGGTAAAGATGTACAAGTGACTGTAATAAACTTTTCCATTATAGATGCTTAATTTGGTATGAGTTATAATATGGTTGGCTTCAGGGCTGTGTGTTTACAGCTTAATGGTCCTTAAGGGGAAGAGAAACGTGTTTCATTGTTCAGACTGTGGTGTTCATGCAGCTTGATGCAGGTGTATGTGAAGGGCTATACTGCTAAGACATTGACAGATGAATTGTATGGATGTGTATGTGTGCGTGTGTCTGTGTGTGCACACGTGTGTGTGCATACTATAGACTACTTAGTGCTTTATTACCAGAAGTGCGCCTAACTCCAGCCAAATGGAATCCTAGGTTTGCTAAGTTTTTCCTTTATGTTTGTTTTCCTCAGTAACATAAATGTCAACTTTTGCATCCTAATACTATGCCAAAGTACGAAAATTAGTTCAAGAAAATCTTAAATATATTTACCTGTTAAATATATAGTTATGTATGAATTTGTAGTCTTCCATGTGCAAAAGTTCTTTTTTTGAACTTATTTACAAGAATAAAAATAGTGCCACAAAACCTATACTCTCTCTAGTTGATAGAGTGATTTATTTGGCCATATTATTTCATAATTTCTTTAGCTTTATTAAAAGACAGGGACATGTGTGCTGTCTCTGCTACGGAAATGGACAGGCTGAATAACAGACTGCCAGTGCTTTTGACCTAGGCATCAAATAATCATTACTGGTGTGTTTATCAGTCATAGCTCTTCATGTCTGTATGCAATGTAAATAATGTATTTATTTCTTAAGTAAACTATTGTCTGTGTAGAAAAGAAATACCAACTGTTCTTATTAAATTAAGAGATTCTAGAAGCCATGCCCAACCTGCAGATCTTGAGCTGAATTTATCTCAGGAGAGCTATGAATACATCTCAGTAAAAATAATTTCGAACTTACTTAAAACATCATTAGATTTCTTTGTGATTATTTTTATGTTTGTGTGTTTCTCAAGAACAAACTTTGTAAATGATAGTACCATATCATAAGGCCAAACGGTTGGGCATGCCTGTTAGCATTCCTGAATCTGAAAATGGGAAGGCCGTTATAATTTACATTTCTTATTTCTTTGTCACTTGTTAAATGTTTGCTGCTGTTGATATTGTTGTAATTTGTGTTTCATAATTATAGAGATCACCTACTATGAGGATTAAGAGGTTGTTGAACTCTTTTTCTCTCCCTTCTTATCAGCAAGCTTACATGTTGGGTGAAACAATAAGATAAAGACCAAAATGCTTGTTGTGATACCCCAGATTATTCACACAGTATAACCTGAGTCTTCTTGTGATACCCCAGATTCTTTAATGCTTGTTGTGAATCCCCAGGTTCTTCACAGTAGAACCTGAGTCTACCAGCCTTACAGCATACCACTTGCACACATATTGTCTGTAGTCCTGTCCCAATGTTTAATTAGAAAGTGATCGAATGTTCAACCATGGTTCTCATTTTTTTGAGTTTCAATAAAATACCAGATGATTGAGAGTATTTTTTTGTATAATAGTAATAAATCTATGAGTTTTAAACTCAAATTGCTAACAGTTCTGGATACAGTATTTGGTCTGTTGATGACAGTTAAGGCGAAAAGAAAAATAAAAACAAATGAAACAGAAGCATGATCTCTGAGTTCTTAAAGCCCTTAGGCCAGGGACCTTGAAGGGTGAGAAGTCACACTCTCTGTTGGTCATTACTATATTTTTTTTCTGTCTCCCGATTACCCTTATGCCTTATTGCCCAAGGAAGAAGAAGGAAAGGGTGTTTAGACTTATTACCATTTGTTCTTTTTTTTTTAAATATTTATTTATTTATTATGTATACAATATTCTGTCTGTGTGTATGCCTGAAGGCCAGAAGAGGGTACCAGACCCCATTACAGATGGTTGTGAGCCACCATGTGGTTGCTGGGAATTGAACTCAGGACCTTTGGAAGAGCAGGCAATGCTCTTAACCTCTGAGCCATTTCTCCAGCCCCTACCATTTGTTCTTCTATAAAATATTAAGACATATGAGAAACACTTGGAAGGGCCATTGATTTACTTGCCCTGGACCAGCAGAAACAGTCTGGGCCCTTTTAAGGCTTGCTAGGTTCAGTAGCATTTTGATTTGGCCATCTCATTTGTCTCACTAGTTTCCCATCGATGCTTTCTGGAGGTCCAAGGGACGTGAGGAAGCCATAAATCTCAATACTACTCTAAGAAGAACTTTTACCCCAACCGAACTGTGATTTTCTCTCAGTTGCATCTCTTCCTAAAAACACATCTAAGGAACCCTCCTTCTAATTATTATTAAAATGAATTGATGAGGTAGTAGGTACCTCTGTGTAGCCTTTATGCTTCATACCCATTTACCATTCGTTAACATTCTTTGAGTTTCGTAATAACATGTGGAAAGCACTTTATATGGCAATATAATCCAAATGAAAAGCAGATATCTAGTTTCTAATTTCACCAGTTGGTTCGTGCCATCAGACTTCTTTTTTTCTTTATTTTGTTTTCCGAGACAGAGTTTCTCTGTGTAACAAGACTTTTAATACTAGATCGTGTTGTATAGTATCACACTCACAAGATAATTTCAGGTGTGTGCTGGGGGAAGATGGAGGGAGAAAACACTAGGAAGGGAAAGAAAAAATTAATTCCAATTGACTTTCCGGATCTGAATCCATATCTTCGTCCTCACACACCTTTGAGCGTATGGGAGACTTTGGATGTGTCTAGATTGAGGATGAGAGATGAACAAGCCTGAAAAGAAGCCAGTTGCTGCCTTTGACAGATAAAATGGTCAGTGTTGCTGGGAGATGAGGGCTGTTGTCAGCTCTTCAAGGAGAACGTGTTGAATCGAGTGGACCCTGTCTGCCCTTAACCACTGAATCACTTAACACATGCCAGTGAGGCTGAGTCAGCACCAACCACAGAAGTGAGTAGAAAAGAATGTTTTTCCACCTCCTTTTAGTATTATTATTTTTTTTCTATTTAAAAAACTCCCAATTAAAGAATCCGCACTGCGTATGGAAGCCATAGAACATTTTCAGTGATGCCCTGAAGATGGTACTGCTTTTACTTCATGTCTCCACTCAGAATGAAAATCTGTCTCCTCGAAATAGTAAGTGAAAATAGATTTAACCTGCTTGGTATCAGCGTGCCTTTGTGGTGATAGAAGTTGATTAAATGAACCATCCCTTAAGGGTTAAAATTAAGACTCTGTACTTTACAAGACAATCCAGGAAGTATGCTGGGACTCCGTCCTTTGAAGATTGGCTCATCGTCAGACACATTATCTTCCTTTGCGGTGAAAAGTTTTTCCTCTTTTTAATCATTTTTCATTTATGGAAAATATTTTTCTTTTCATACAATATATTCCACTACCATGTCCTCCCAACCTTCCCACACCCATTTTGTCTCTTTTTGGAAAATCACAGAAGATATCTAAAGGATAATAATAAAATAAAACAAAAACAAATCAGAATAGGACAAAACAACCAAACCAGAAACAGCCAAGGAAAATGCACAAGAAACATATATAGATGCAGAGATATGCTTGCAACCCAGGAATCTTATAGAAACACAAAACTTGAAGCCATAATTTATAATCGAAGAACCCATAAGGTTATATAAAAATGTCCTCACTTAACATTGCGAGACAAGGAACCTCCAAAGATGCTGTTGAGTTTATTTTGTGTAAGTATCTCCTGCTGAACTTGAGTCCTGCCCTTAAGAGCAGTTTGTTTCCCTAGGAGAAAACTAGTTTTTCATTTGCAAGTGGCTGCCAATTAGAGATAGCTTCTGGGTTAGGGATGGAGGCCTGTGGGCACTCTCAGCTCTAGGATGACCCCAACAGTGCAGACTTGTGCAGGCTCTGTGTATGCTGCCTCCATCGCTGAGTTCATATATGCACCAGCACTGTTGTGTCTAGAAGGCCTTAATTCTTTGGTGCTCTCTATCCCCTCTGACTCTTACACTCTTTCCACCTCCTCTTCCACAGAGCTCCCTGAGCCATGAGGGGAGAAATTTGATTGCCACATACCTTTTAGGGTTGTGTGTTCTAGGGTCTCTCACTCTGCATATTGTCTGGCTATGGGTCTCTGTATTTGTTCCCATTTGCTGTAGGAATAGGCTTCTCTGATGATGACTGAGCAAAACCCTGATCTATGAGTATAGCCGAATGCCAGTAGGAACCATTTTATTGTTGTGTTTCTGTAGCAGAACAGTAGTATTTGGTTTTATCATAGGCCCCTGGGCTATCTAGTTGCAGATTCTTGGCCACCCAAACAATTTTGGATATGGGTTCCATCTCATGTAGTGGGCCTTAAATCCAATCAGATATTGGTTGGTTGCTCCTATAAGCTTTGTGCCAGTATTGCATTAGATTATCTTACAGATATGTCACCATGGAAGACTGAAAGATTTGTAACTGGTTTTGTGTTTACATGCAGAATACCTTCCAGTAACATGAATGTTTGTCCACAAAGGTGAAGGCTCTCGGTAGGTACTAGCTCAACTTTTTCATGGTCAGTGAGTTGTGTAGGTGCGATCTTCAACAATAGGGCCTTGCTTATAATCTTGGCAACAGTTTGGGTTGTTTGGGGATTCCTGTATACGGTGGCTTGAATGAAAATGAGCTCCATAAGCCGTTATGGAGTGGCATTATTAATAGATGTGTGCTTGTTGGAGTAGGTGTGGGCTTGTTGAAGAAAGTGTATCATTGCGGGCGGGCTCTGAGATCTTAGATGCTCAAGCCAGGCCCAGTCTCAGTCTTTTTCTGTTGCCTGCAGAACTCTCCAGCACTATGTCTGCCTGTGTGCTGTCATGCTTTCTACCATGACAACAATGGACTTAACCTCTGAACTGTGTAATGATGTCCTATGAAATGTTTTTTTTATTTATTTTATTTTTATAAGAGTTGCCATGGTCATGGTGTCTCTTCACAGCAATAGAAACTCTGGGACCACTTTGGCCAACAGCTTAATTGGATATTACCCATTTTCAGTACTGGAAATTTTATTTGGTGACAGGAGATGTCTAGTTAGGTTTCTGTCTCCCTCATTGTTTGGCAATTTCATTTAAATAGACTTCATATATGTATATATTTTAGGAAGCCTCTGCTGTATTAGGTTTCCATACTACCGCTCAAATAACCTTTGGTTTTGTCCTTCCATGTATTTTCTCCTCTGTCCCCATCTTCCTTTCCTTCCCTGTTTGATCTTGCTGTTCCAGCCTGTTCCTCTCCATCCATAACTATTTATGCTATTTTCCCTTCGGGTCCCTCCCCACTTGTCCTTATTCTCTACCTAACGGCTGTGGTTTTAAGGACTGTAGCCTGTTTATTAATGACTTAACAGCAAACCTCCTCATACAAATGAATACACACCATAGTTGTCTTTCTGAGTCAGAGTTTCCTCATTCAGGATGATCCTTTTTTTCTAGTTCCATTTAAACGCAAATTTCATGTTTTGATTTTTTAAAAAAACACCTGAGTAATAGTCCATTGTATAAACATACATGTTATCTTTTCCTTTGTTTCCACTTCCTCAGTTTTGTAAGGTGAGGACTGAAGAGTATAATACCTTGTGAGACATTTTACCTTATTTGGATCTATGTTCACTAATAGGTACCACTAGTTTATGTTTATCCTGCAGCATGGATACTTGGTTGACAGACACTGAGAGAGAAGTCTGAAGAGTGACTGACTAGTCCTCTGTCTTTGCTGGAGCTATACTGATGGCTGTCTTGTGTTTGTGGGATTAGGTAGCTACTTCTTTTGAAGAGTTGCTCAGCATTTCATTTCTTGAGCCAGGAAAGAACAATGGGGAATGTTCTAACTTTTGATAGTTTATGATCAAGCACACTCTCTTTCTTGTCCAAATTCCAGGACGAAGGGAGCATTCGGCTCTCTATGTCTACCATGTGCTCTTGTCAAAGCCATGCATATCCCCAAAGTAAAGACATCATTCTTAATTGTATCAACGTGTCTTTATATATTAGATATTTTCATATGTGAAAGGACTTGGAAGCAATCCTTGCTGTCTCTGAAGCTTGAACTCAAGAGTAAACAAAGTTGTCCAAGAAATAGGAACTAAAGAGTTGGGTTAAAGCCTACTCAGTTCATATCTCAGTCCCTGAAAAGAAGAGAATTGTGCTGTTGTAAACAGCAGAAGATACACAAAGCTATTCCCAGGCTTCCTTGGAGAATTGTCTGTGGAAGATAATTGCTGTACATGCAGCAGAAATGTGAATTATGCTGAAGTACAGACTGTGATGGGGCCCCCTTGTCACTCATGCTGTAATAATCACTACATGGGCAGAGTCTGATGGTCTTTGCCTGGGACCCGTACCTCTCAGCATCTGCCCTAGCCTGTCTCTCTAGCCCTGATGTCCCATTAATCCTTTCTAGGCATCCTACACACCAACAAGTATCTCTCTAATTTCCCTCCTCCTTAGTCTTTCTCTACTTTTATGTCCACAGGTCTGCATGTCCACTTGTCCAAATCCTAGACATTTTCCAGTGGCCTTTCTTTTACCCTTAGAATTCAGAAAGAAACTTTTCCTCTCAGAAGTCCCATGTGATTTTATGTTACACACTTATTCTTTTTGGTTTGCATGGCGAGTATCCACCCTGACTTTGCCACTAGGCTATGAGCTCCTTGAGACCACTGCCTTTTTCTGACCTTTGCACTGGTGTTGCGCTCTTCAGTATGCTCAGTAGAGTGGGAGTAGAGGGGAATGGAGGACTGACCTCTGCAGGAAGTACAGGCTGCCAGGGTTCTAATGCAGATTAAGTTCCAATGGCAAAGGGAGAAGACAAGACCCTAAGCAAGAAGGGTTTCAAATTGTGACTGTAGCAGGTGGCGGGATGGCTCAGTAGTTAGGAACACATACAGTTCTTCGAGAGGATTAGAGTGTGGTCCTCAGCACCTTCCCTTGGCAGCTAACAACCACCTGCAACTCCAGCTCCAGAGGGAGCTGACACATTAGGCCTTTGAAGGCACCACAGTATACTCGTGTGCTCATACTTTCCTCTACACACATATAATTAAAAATAAAATAAATATTTTTTAAAGTTCTGTCTGTCTAAGGATTTGACTGAGTGTGGTCCCTTTCTCAATTATACTTTAAGATTTTTTTCAAAACCGAATTTTATTTTCTAATTCATTAAAGGGAACTAAGGTATATGCAATATTGAAACCAAAGTTATGAAATGAGCAGTTGAAAATCAGAGGCTAAACTGGTTATGGAGCCATCAAGCTCTTCAGTTTTCACGTGTACTTTTAACCTCTCTTTTGGTCTTTTCCTTGGTCATTTCGTATGTTCCGTAGTTTAAAAACTAGACTCTGTATCTACAATGATGCTTTGAGAGTGTGGCCAGAAAACAGAACTGCAGTGTTTTCCACTTAAATTCACAATGATTTAATGAATGAGATCATGCGATTCGGTGATCTAATTACGTTTTCCTAATTAAGAAGCGAGAATGGCACTCCATTGAGTGCTAGCGAATCACAGAGCTGTTCAAGGAGACTCTGGGGTAAAAACCAGGGCTCTGACTTACATCTTAAGTGTCCCCTCCCCTCCCCACATGTCACTTCTTCATCAAATTATATGTTCTGCTTCTGTCGCTGGTCTTCTCTCAGAAGGAGTGGTTGCTCTTCCAAAGCCTTCTTTGTAAGTCCTGTTTATCACTTAGGGACGTCTGGCAAAGCCCATGCAGATGCAGACATGATCCACCCAGCAGTCCTATTTGTAGCTCATTTGAGGTATATGGCGTCAGTACAAAAAGAGCAAGTCTCTTAGGCTGTGTTTGGCACTCTTCCTCTGGTCTACGTCAGCTGGGCATTTCCACACCACTAGCTTTGAAGACGAGATTCCGCTCACCGTGAGCTGAGCCTTCGAAGTCCTGGCCTGACTGTTTGCGCCTGTCCCACTTCCCGTAACCACAGAGCAGTTCCAAGGCACTTCTGTCATCATCTTTGAGTCATACCTCTCAGTGATGCTGTGGTAGCCACCGCCTCCTGGCTGAATAGCAGGGCTCTGTGTGGGCCTTGCTCACTGGCGTTCTTCTTACCATCTGCACATAAGCATGGCTTTGAAGATTAGGGCAGACTGCCTTGGGTGTTCACAGGAGGCTGCTGGAGGTTGTGAGGAGGAGGAAGAGGAGGAGGAGGAGGGCTTTATCAGTGCTGCACAGTGGTGGAATGGCCTTCAAGTTATTGCATTTATCTGTGCACTCAGGAAGTGTCGTGAGGGGCTGAAGTGAAGGACCTCTCCAGTTTCCTGACTCCCAGAGAGTCTGTAATAAGCTAGCCAGGATCACAGGCTGGGGTTATATTAAATCTGTTTAATTGTAGTGTACTGCAGATATGGAAAATTATACAAACTCACTATTCATCTAATTAAGACTATTTACCACCACCTGACATCCTTTCCAGACTCCAAATAGCTGTATTCATCCACTAGGGCTGAATTCTAGTAATGTATTTTGTATTTGTGTGTGTGTGTGTGTGTGTGTGTGTGGGCTTGTGTTCTCACGCACCCTTGTGCACATGCATGCAGAGGTTGGAGGTTGACGTTGGGTCTCTCACTTGCCATCTTATTTTATGAGACAGAGTCTCTAGCTGAACCCAGAGCACAGCACTTGCTGGCTGGTTGCTCGGAGATCAGGCTATCTCTACCCCTAACCCTCTAGTAACCCTCCAGAGTTAGGATTACAATGACCACTGTGTGATGTGGGAGTGTCGTATATCAATCTGTTGATTTCATTGGTTAAGTAATAAAGGAACTGCTTGGCCCTCGTAGGTTAAAACATAGGTGGGAAGAGTAAACAGAATGTAATGCTGGGAGGAAGAGGAAGTGAGCTCAGAGACGCCATGCTCCGTGCTCCTGGGTAGACGTGATAGCTCCTCTCTGAGACACACACGGATGAAGCTCCGATTCAGGATGGACATAGGCTAGAAACTTCCCGGTAAGCGCACCTTTGGGTGCTACACAGAATATAGGAAATGGGCTAGTCCAGGTGCGAGAGTTAGCCGAGAAGAGGCTAGATAGAAATGGGCCAAGCAGTATTTAAATGAATACAGTTTGTGTGTTGTTATTTCGGGGCATAAGCTAGCCAAGGAGCCGGGGTGCTGGGGACACAGCCCCGGCCGCTCCTATTTCAACAAATGGCGCCCTAACGTGTGGACAGCTAAATCCACTGAAAGCCTGAGAAAGCTTGGGAAAGAATGGAGTGAAGCATGTTTTCTTGGTAGCAATGATTTCTCGGGTCTGCTCTGCTTGCTAGAAGCAAGCAAGCGCTCTCACTAAGAGGCTTCCTGACTCAGCTTCAGCTGCAAAACCCTGCAGCTCATTAAGAGGTCCTGCCACAAAACACTTAAATGTTGTTGACAAAAAACTGAAACGCATGCTTTTCGGTTTTCAGCCGTAGCAGGAAAAAAGCTGTGCCGTTTAAAAATGCTGGCTTTCTGGGCCGTCCTGCCAGGGCAAACTCTGACTGTTTGAGGCAGGAGGGCCGACTACAGAGAGAGGACTTGTGTGTTGTCTGTGGACATAATGTTGCAACATACTTGCTGGCAGGGACCTTGAAATGCCATAGAGTTGTGGCGGTAAACATGGCTACAGCCACTGCCTCAGCCATGAGGCTGGAAAGCTAAGGAATGGGCTGGATCCAGCCATCAAAGCCACGGCTTTAGTCCTACTGATATTGCTTGGTAAATTAAAGACTCATTTGGTCAGAAAAAGAGAGATATACAGTAAAGAGAGATTCAAAGACAAAGAAAATTTCTAAATGGTTTACAGTGTTAAAAATGTATGCAAGCTAAAAGTTAAAAGTTCTTAAAAGTAAAAAAAAGGAAGAAAGTAATTGGGTGTGGTAGTACACACCTTTAATCCCAACACTTGGGAGGCAGAGGGAGATTGACCTCTGTGACTTCAAGGTGTGGTAGCATACACCTTTAATCCCAATGCCTGGGAGGCAGAGACAGGCGGATCTCTGAGAGTTCAAGGACAGCCTGGTCTACAGAGTCATTCCAGGACAAAGATACAGAGAATATAAAATAGAAATAAAAATAAACAAAATAGAGTTAAAATAAAGCACACAAAGATGGAAAATAAACAGAGAATTTTGATACTGTATGCTATTATGCTCTCTTTGAATTATTTAAATGCTGAGGAAGGAGCAACAGTTGCTAAAAGATATTTGTTTATAAATGCTGCTGAACTAATCCAACATAGATATTATCAAAATGCCTTGACTTTGAAATTTGGATCTAAGGACATGATACTTTGGAAAGGAGTTTCTTATTTTGTTTTCACAGAGGATGAGACTCTATGGATTTCTTCTATTCCAATTTGGTATGATCAACCACGCCCTCCTGAAGGGTTACTGTAAACATCTTCAGAAAATTGCTTCGCTCAACTGCCAACTGAGATGAAACTAGCACACAGGTTATACCATGAAAGACCTAATTAACGACGCCCCCATTCAGCAGGAAGCAGTTTGGAGAGAAAAAACTGCGCCCATGTTCCCAAATATTGTTTATAACTGTGCTTTTACATTTAAAGGGGGAAATGATATAGATATGAATAATTTACATTGATACTGATTTTGCGTTAGTGATTTAAATTTAAGGTCAATTTTGTTATATGTATATGTATTTCTGCTCTTGATTAAGGTATTGTGATTGCGTAGTTTATGTAAAAATGTAATGTATATAGTTGTTAATGGATAATCAATAATAGTCAAGCTTGTAGCATGTTAGTTAAGATTTTCTAGATGTACATAGATATATTTTAGATAGGCATTCTTCATATCTTTCAAGGATTATAGAATATGGCATTTTAAATGTTTTAATAACTTAGGACTTTTCATGACAATGAGACACTCTGCTACTGGCAGCACCAATCTACTTCAAGAGGAAGATGGGCATCGAAGAGGATCCTTATGGAGTTTGATAGCCATTTGGGCAAGAAAACTGCTCTTGCCTGGACTATTGCATAAACTGGACACAGAGAACCCGCAGAGAGAGGACTACTGAACTTGCCTAAAGGTGAGATGATCTTTCGGGGTTCCTGATTCATAAAGGAGTCTGCGAGCCATTCTGCAGGACAAGCAGATAGTGACTGCCTTTGAAATTTCCTGCTTTGTGGAAATGTCTGCTGGAAACTATGGGCCTGTAGGCCGAAGATGGATGCCCCAACGGTACAGAGAAACTTTGGGTGACTGTACAGGCAGTGAGATGTCTCTGTCATTTCTAGAGTTTTGAAAGTTGCTTATTTCTTGTTTGCTTAGATAATATTGTATCTTTCTGGAGTCTTTGATGGAGTTAAGAATAGTTAGTTATAGTTATATAGTTTTCCTTAGTTATGATAGAGATTATTGTAATTTTTACTGATAACTGTTTTGTTATATGTAATTTTGCTATGTTAAAGTTAAAGCCTTCCTTTTTTTGTTTAAACAGAAAAAGGGGAAGTGATGTGGGAGTGTCGTATATCAATCTGTTGATTTCATTGGTTAAGTAATAAAGGAACTGCTTGGCCCTCGTAGGTTAAAACATAGGTGGGAAGAGTAAACAGAATGTAATGCTGGGAGGAAGAGGAAGTGAGCTCAGAGACGCCATGCTCCGTGCTCCTGGGTAGACGTGATAGCTCCTCTCTGAGACACACGCGGATGAAGCTCCGATTCAGGATGGACATAGGCTAGAAACTTCCCGGTAAGCGCACCTTTGGGTGCTACACAGAATATAGGAAATGGGCTAGTCCAGGTGCGAGAGTTAGCCGAGAAGAGGCTAGATAGAAATGGGCCAAGCAGTATTTAAATGAATACAGTTTGTGTGTTGTTATTTCGGGGCATAAGCTAGCCAAGGAGCCGGGGTGCTGGGGACACAGCCCCGGCCGCTCCTATTTCAACAACTGTGCCCAGCTTTTTATATGGGTGCTGAGAATCAAGGCCCCATCCATGCACAGCAGGCACCTTCCTTGATTGATCTATCTTTCCAGCCCCTGGTACTAAGCATCTCTGCCAGCTTGGTCTCAAGCTACTGCTATGTTGTTTCTGTAGGTTTCCTCTGCTGTTTGCAAAGTGATGTAAATAGGATCATAAACAATATGAGAAATGGCATCTATGATAGGAGACTTTTATTACAGCACACAATTATGAACATTTTTCTGAAGTGATAAATGTTAATAAATGGAGATAATCTAAGAAATGAATGTTCACCAGCATCTACCCATTGATACCATCTTGCTGTGTGCCATTTCCCTCAGGCCATGTGTGCATAGATCATATGTGTTTAAGTAGACTTTAACCCACATTATTTATGGTTTCCTATAACTTTATTAATTAGAACTTATAAAACTATAATTTTAGATCATTAAATAAATGTAGTATAATTTCTATGTGCACAATATAATTGACATCTATTTAACACATTACTGCTATAATTATTCATGCAGTTTTACATTCTCATAAATATTCCTGATCTCCTATTGCATTTAAATATGAACCATATCATTTCCTTAAAGTTGGCCCCTAGAAGTGAAATTGCTGGATCAAATAGCACTTCTAATTTATAGTATGTGTATATATATATATATATATATATATATATATATATATATATATTGCAAAATCACTCTTTAGAAAGTCGGCCTGTCAGATCTTGGAAACTTCTGGATTACATTTCAAATAATGGAAATATTAAAATTTGATACATTTAAATTAATTAGTCTTACTATGTACTTTACCAAGGATTCTACAAATGCACTTAAGACTCTCTGTCTGAAATATGTCTATCTTATTGCACTATTGGCATTCTCTACTGCCCTGTAAGACTTATGTTAGGACCAAACATATGCAGAACTCTCTCATTCATTACTGTCCTTTGAACTGTTTAGAAGCCACATGCAGACCTACAATTGACAAGTTTACCTAGAACTAAGGGGAAAAAAATTCTACATACTGTAGGTCTAGAAAAAATTCTCTCTCTCTTTCTCTCTCTCCTCATTTGCAGTGTATTTTTTTTTCTGATTTCTTCCTTGCTTACAGTTTTTTTTTGAAATTCATATAACTAGAAAATCCATGGAACACAGAAATAGATGGTAGCAAATAATTCAACGATACTTCTAAAATTTCAAACTTGCATAGTAAGAAACAGATAAAATTATCCTATTTTTAATCTTTAATACAAGTTCACGATGACTACTAACTGATGTCGGTTGACCGATGTTCCATGTGTCTCTAGAGCTGAAAGTGCCCTCAACGACCACAAACTAACTCACTGAGTAGTTGAAGCTTAAATAGGTGTTTATTCCAAGAGACATATTAGGGACCGGCGTGGAACTCCAGCCCCTGTGACTTATGAGGTATTTTAGCCTTAATGTAAGGGTTCCGAGGGCCTCAAAATTTATAAAGCTATTGAGCCCGTGAGCCATGGCAGCTGGAGTCAGTGCCGTGGGCTCAACTTCCCCGTCCAGCGAAATGCACCACTGAGAACACACTGGTGGTTGCTGGGGAAATCTGGTCCATCAGATTTGATCAATCTCTTGGAAGTAACTGGAAAAATATTTTAAAATCCAGAATTAGAGCCAATATTTTCTTACTAGAACTTTCTCCAAGGAGTCTTTTGTTCCCCTAGGTTTATTCCATTCTGCTTTAAAATCACTTACATATACGCTTTGTTTTCTACGTGTAATACGGCTATGATGTTCTATTCTGGTCAATGTAGAGATGAACGTTTTTGACTCTTCGCTTGAGTTTAGGGAGAGAGGCAGTACAGGAGCCTGAAGACTGGAATTTGAGGCAGGTTTGAGGTAGTGAAAACTCCCTCTTCAGCGGACAATGTGTTTTTATTAAATAGAGGTTTCTTTATGGTAGTAATAAGAAATTATAATATAAGAAAATGGCTTCCCTTGCACAAATAGTCAAAATTCCTTGACTTACAAGCTCACGTCCTCCTGATTCCTGACTGTGGCCCACCCTCCTCCACGGGGAGGTTCTTCTCTAGGGTACTGTGAAGGTGGAGAAAAGATGTGCTCTTGTAGAGGGTACAGTTTGGGGGCGTATCAGGAACTCCCGGTGAGGTCAGTGAGGTTTCAAAAGGCTTGACTGGTCTCTCATCCTAGCCTTTCTCCTATAGCCTTTTAACGCCTGTCATGTTTGTGATGATCTTTAGAGCAATGTTATGGTCTTGCAAATGTGTGGTACTGGGCATTAGGCTCAGGGCCTTCTGCATGATAGGCCAATGCTTTGCAAGCTGAGCCAAGTCTCCATCCCAAAATGCAACATTTTATATATATATTTCTTGCTACAACCTTTTTACAGCATCATTAGCCTCTCTGCACCTACCAGGTAATGTAAGGCAGTGCATACTTGAAGAGATTGGCAGGATTGTGACACCCAGGGATGAAGACAAGCAAGACAGGGAAAAGAAGGAAACATGAATGGATGGGTTATTAATACTACAGAGAATTTCTGTTTGGCTGACTAGGTGCTGAGGAGATCTATTTATTGAGGGAGTTTAACATGTCATATGAAATAAATATACTATTTTATTTACTAGAGCTGGGGAAGATTTCAAGGTCTGTGAACCCTCAATTTCTAACCCTGAAACTGGTGATGTTAGTAAGCTAATTAGGCCTCATCTTGAAAGTGGCAAATGATTTTATTAAAATACAAATCTTAACAATGTCTTTGAAGGGAAGCCAGGCGGAGGTGGTGTACACCTTTAATCCCAGCACTCAGGAGGCAGAGGCAGGCGGATCTCTCTGAGTTTGAGGCCAGCTTGGTCTACAAGAGCTTGTTCCAGGACAGGCTCCAAAGCTACAGAGAAACCCTGTCTCAAAAAACCAAAAAGAAGAAGGAGGAGGAGGAGCAAAAGGAGGAGGAGGAGGAGGAGGAGGAGGAGGAGGAGGAGGAGGAGGAG